>JZKD02S0262069.1:283092-296465 GCA_000966675.3 Picea glauca
TCTCTTCAAGCTACAGCATGAGACCTCTTTTGGTTAGAACTCTTTTCACCTCCAATATGGTCTCGGTCCGGTCTTCAATTTTCAATTCTTCGAGTTCCTCCCGAGTCTTGGAATTGAGGAACCTTATGATTTCATTAGCTTGGGCTGGCATGTCTCCCAGTTCTGTCCTGATTTTCTCCACAGCTTGTTTTCTCCTCTCGAGCAACTCATTCTGTTCAAACATGATTTGAACCATGGGCCAGATTTCATTAATGGACTTAGAAATGTCCATCCACACTAGTTCTTTAACCTCAGCCAATGTCTTTCCTGCCACTGTCTGTTTCTGGAGCTGCTGCAATTCCTTCCTGATCTGTTCATTCACCTATTTTTCTTTAGACAGACTCGTCTGGAAAGAAATCTTTAGCTCTTGGAGATTTTCCACTTCTTTCTTGAGTCTGCTGATTTCTGACTCTTGCAGGTTCATTCTCTCCATAGACTTGGCCAGGTCTGTTGCTCCTTCTGGTAGGGGAACTGATGCTGCAGATGGAATGACTGTCACCATTGGTGTTGCAATTGGGATAGCGCTCAATGGAATGCCTTCCATTGGCTTTGCCTGCTCTTTCTCCTTGAGTAGTCTCTCCATATCTGCTTCCATCTCCTTTAACTGCGCATTCTGTTCCAGGAGTAATTTCAGCATCTCATCCCTTTCGCCTTCCCTTTCAGCTATTTCTTTCGTCTGTGGGTCCTCTGTAGGAGGGAGCTTTAGCTGTTTTCTCAAAGAGGCTATGTCAGCATTTTTATTTTTAATCATTTCCTCAGCAGCCTTGACGTTCGTCGGGTCGTAACCTATTTTGAGGACCAGCTCCTCCAGTGTCTTTATCTGATTATCTTTCGCGAAGGAAGATATTTTCTCCAGCTTCAGTTGAGTCTGGGCATTGCTCAAAGCCGCTCGAAACTTTGATGCAGAGGTTGAAGCATGGGCCAAAGTATGAAAAATCATTTCTCCCGTTTGCTTGTGCAGATCCATCTGATCTGCCGGATGCACATCCTTTGTTTGAAACTCAAACGTGGCCCTCTTGTAATCAGACATTACCTTGGGATCCGCCACCTGTGCTTGTAGGAATGCCATATGCATCCTACCCTTTTTTGTATCAAACGTTGAAAGGAGTCTATGCTAGGCAGTGGATGACTGCTTCTGGAACTGTGCATAGGTGCTGCTTGTGAGCGTCTGGTTCCTATTTCTGATCAAGTCATATTTTTCAAAAATGCCCAGCTTGGGCCCAGTCTTGCTTGGCGGAGTATTCAAGGGAGAATATTTGGGTTCTATTGCTTTCGTTCCCTCTTTATGCTGACTGGAGCCGAAAGGGAAATTAAATTTCTTGGCCCCAGTGGTGGCCACTGTGGTAGTCACTGTGGTAGCTTCTGCTGTAGTGTCGGGAGTTGAGACTGTCTTCGGCTTCTTGGAGTGAATGTGGAATTCCTCTGAAGAAACCTCAGTTACAGGAGGAGATGATTCTTGTCGAGGCCTCTTCTCCTTGAGGACCTGAGGCATGGTAGCAGGTAGCGCGCTTGTTGAGGGCACCTGCTGTTCCAAGTCTAACAAAGTATCAGGCAACCATACTGCCTGATTCGCGAATTTTTCGATGTCTGGCTTGGGCTCGTGAGCATATGGGGTATTTTATTTTTTTACCCTCATGTCTGAAATGATCCCATGCAGATCATAACGCCAGATGAAACTTGTAGAGAAATTCATACCCTTCAAAATTCGATCTGCTTCTTCCCCTGCACCTCGGCTGTTGCAGATGAAAGCGCCAATTTGACCCTTGATTCTCAGTTGTTGCTTTTTCTTAAGGGAAACAAAGTGAATGTCGTCAGAATTCATAATATGCCTTATATATTCTAGTGCGAAGACCCTTACCGGTACATATCGAGGCAGTTTATAAGGCGCCAATTCGCACCCAAAGATTCTAATTTCCGTGTGATTATGGCATAAATACCAGTCTCCCGTCTGAACATTGTCCGAGAGGTGCAAGATCCTCTGGACCTCATCATTTATTCGCGGCTCAGGCATGCCACGCAACATACTTACCACAGGGTGGTAAAACCGGTCAATGAAAGCCGTGAAGTCATATTCAACCGAATTGTGCTTTAGAAGAGAAGTCCACGCCGTGACTGGCTGGGGCTTCCCGTCGGCATTCATCTTCTGCATGGAGAAGTTGAACCTGTCGGCTTGGAAATAGAGGAACATGTAAGCCAGAATGGATGAATACCTGAACATGCCTTCGGTGGGGAAATTGACGAACTTCTCATGGATATTATTGGTTAGGAAAGTGTTGTAATCGAACTACGTGGTCGGTTGTTCGTCATTTGAGAAGATATATAGGAAGCCCAGGATGGGCTCGTCCACCCACTGATCAGAATAATACCCAAGAAGGGCACACAGAGATGAAATAATCTGATTCCCTTTGGTAGAAAACATAGACGAGGGGTATGGGGGACTGGTGGTCGGGAGTGGAGCTGAAGTGGGAAGAAAAAGCTCGAAAATTTGAGCTCTCTGTGGGAAAGTCATTTTCTGGTACAGCTTGGTGAGGATTTCTAAGTTAAAGGGTGGCGCAGCTTCCGCTCGGGTGATTTGTAGAATTTGGTCGATATCCTCTGGGGTGATGAAGAAGAGGACATCCCCAAACGAGGAAACAATGGCTTTCTGGTCAGGGACGTAGTGGACCTAGCAATGGAGGGAAAATTCGGGGAAATTATGGATTTGAGGGAAGAGGTACAGAGGTAAATTGGACTCCCAGAGCCCAATTTCGTCGCTATGGTCCAGGAAAACCTCCCGAAGCCATGACTAGAGATCAGAGAAGTCGAAATTTCATATGGTATCGGCTATCAAACGGTCCTTGTCGACCAGGGGAATTTTATCCAAGTCAACTGGAGGAGGAATGAACGGATTCTCTTCCTCTTCATCTGGCTTCGTTTTAGACACCATCTCAGTAACTGTACCTGCAACAAACAACGTTAGTGGGGTCTACTGGGGGTGGAGGAAAACGACGGGGAAGCAATGGGAAGACGATAGATACGTTCTCTGGTGCGATGGATGGTTCTGGCGTGAGGGATGAATAACGAGTGAAAATGGGCACAACGGTATTTTATTCAAAACTGGGTCGGTCGGACGCGGGAAAACGGTCAGCATGACAATAGGCATATTACCCGATTATTAATGGACAACGGGCCACTTGGGGTGATATGGCAGGTGACGGTAACCAACGTATACGTCCGACTGACGTGGAGGTTGGTGATTGGGGGGTGAAGGTCGCCAAAGGGGGTTGTTCATGAGTGAAGGGAGTTATGGGACTGACAACCTGGACTGACGGAGATTATGGGAAGTGACCTGTCCCCAGTAGCAAGTGGGTCGAGTGGGGATAGTGGAGGATGACGTCCAGGGGTGATGGGATGTCAGATAGCAGGCGGGGGATTTGACCTCTGGACCAATAGAAACGAGCCATGTGTAACAAGGGGCCCACCGGAAGGAATATTCACTCCGGACCCCCCCCTTTTGATTAAAAACAGAACACTAAGGGGGGGCCGGAATGCGTTCAGAACCATCGATCTGCGCACTTGTATGATGGTCGTCCAGATCTGCGCACTCCTTAATATCAATTCCGGACCCCCCCCCCTTCCATTAAAGGCAGAATGGAGGGGGGGGTCCAGAATCCAAAGTGGATCGTTGATTTGAGCGCTCTGCTTAGAACCGTTCAGATCTACACCTGCTTTATATCCAATTCCGGACCCCCCCCCCCCCCGTTAAAGGCAGAATGGAGGGGGGGGGTCCGGAATCCAATGTGAGCCATGGATCTATGCGCTCTATTCTGGACCGTCCAGATCTGTGCAAATATTACCACAGATTCTGGACCCCCCCCTTTGGTTAAAAGCAGAACACTAAGGGGGGTCTGGAATCAAAAGTGAGTCGTTGATCCGAGCGATGCGATCTGGACCACTGGAAAGTGACCGGAACATATGTCCGAGGCGGAAAATGTCATGTGCACGGAAAACTTAGGATTAGTGCTTTTTCATGGGTTTTCTTCGGTTTTTTCTCATACACCTCACCAGGGGGACATTATTTTGACTAGACTTAGGCATTGGAGTCATGGGGTAACAACTTCATCAATCTGGTTTTATTTGGGCAAGGCAGGCCAAGCAATTAGTCTGCACTCTAACCTATTTCACAAGACGGAAACTCGAATTCAACTGTTGGGTTAAAGTATTATTTTTCCTAAGGGCTATCTGATCAGGATTAGAGGGTCTAATCAGATGTATTCACTAGTCCTAACCTAGGGGCTATCTGATCAGGATTGGAGGGTCTGATCAGATGTATTCACTAGTCCTAACCTAGGGGCTATTTGATCAAGATTAGAGGGTCTAATCAGATGTATTCACTAGCCTATCAACATTGGAAATTTAAAAGAACTTGGTCATGCTTGAAAGGTATGACCAAGTCACTGCTATTGCATGGGGATTTTTATTTAAAATCTGTTTGCCCTCTTTTCTTTTTATTTTTCTTTTTGCAAAAATGAAAAATGAATTTCCAATAAGAACACTAGTTACAGATAATATGGATAATATCCAAGTCATAAGTTGATTCCCATAATTTATGGGGTGATAACAGGGAGTTTGGGACTTCAAGAAACTTGGGATGTTGGAACGTTGGGGTTAACTGATCAAAGGCCCAGACCTACATGTCCCTGCCTCTTCATTTAACACGCCACAACATGTGAGTGTGGACCCTTCGGGAGTCCGAGGTTTTGGAACTCCCAAGGTTTGGAGTGGTATATTGGATAAGTCGAAAGGGCTGAAGGCCCGGATTTATTTTCTCTCTCCTGCACGCTGTAAGAATAATTTAAATATAATTAATCAACTAAGTGGGACCCTCTCCGTAACTTTGGAATTCGAGACTTTTGGGGTGTATTTATAAGATCATGAGGACGATCTTTCGCCGAAGTCCAGAGACTTAGATGCTTATCGAAATTAATTGATCTGGGTTTAGGAGCGGAACGAACTAATTAACAGAATGAATACAATAAACACAGAGATAGGAGGCATAACAAAAATATCCAATGAACAATATCTTCTATTAAATAATGAAATAGGCTGAAACTGTAAAACTACAGAACTGAAACTTGCTTGAATGGTGTTTACTATCTCTAAGGAGAGATGTGGTTGCTACACACATTCGTCTGAGAATAATCGACTACAATGAGGATCCATAGGCCCTTTTCATATTACTCATGAATGCCAAAACCCTAGACATCCAAAAACCTAACCCTAGAAGGTGAAACACCAAAATTCATGTGGGCCATATGGGTAAGTTGGTGTAATTTGGTACCTCAACTTCCTAGGGTCTTAACTTTGGCATACGACCTCTGTTTTAGGCGCGTGGTAGCTTGTTGGAAACGTCTTTTAGAGATATACACATTCCTTCGTCAGACTCTAACTACATCTACATTCTAACTGTGGCGAGTCAAAAAAACAACGTTTAGGACCCCAAAATAGCCATGGAAGTATAGCAAGATGTGATGACATGAAAACATACAAATTAAGCCAGTTGGATTAGGCGAGAGGCCACCCGTGTCCACCTGGAGAATGTGTGAGGCTTCAGACAACCCCAAAAGTGTAGAACTCACAATTGTAAAGCATTACAGAAAGATGTGTTGAATAAAAAATGGAAACGAGGAGCTAATTGGAATAGGTGTGTGGCCACCAATATCCATCTTGATCAATCCTCCCCCCTTAGGAAGCAATGGTATCCATTGCGTTGATTTCCCCCATCAGGTGAGGAAACGTCTACTGGATTTGGCCCCGGGTGAGCCACTTGCTTTGGTGTAGGAGTTTCCTTGCCTTGACAACTCTATAAAGCTGGATTTGTTGTTGGTGAGTTCCCTTGACCCGTGTGTCCACTATCTGATTGGTGGATGCTTGTTCCATGTAGTCAGGGTTTATCTCTATTGGTGTCAACAGTTTGGTGATCTCAGAGGTGTCCAATAACGATCGAAAATATGGCCGAAGGAGTTACACATTGAATATTAGATGCAGACCAAGGAAGGGTGGAGTGTTGAGCTCAAAAGCATTTCTACCCACAACCTTGGTGATAGTGTAAGGCCCATAATGAAGTGGGAGAAGCTTCTGATGGGGCCCAGTGAGACGCTCCTTCTGTAAATGTAACTAGAATTTGTGTCCAACCTAAAAATGGTGTGGTACCCTGTGTTGATCATGGTGTTGCTTGTACTTAGCATTGGATTTCTGCAAAATATCTTGGACCAGTTGGCGGATGTGTTGAATCTGCTCAATGAATCTGGTGGCTTTGTCGATCGCAGACTGATCATTGGAAGACTCTATCTATGTGGTGGAAAGAGGAAGTGCAACATAAATGGGTCCCAAGGGTTGGAATCCTAGACCCACCTGAAATGGGCTATGGTCGATGGAACTATGGAGAGCCATGTTGTAACTGTGTTGGAAATATGGGAGACCCTCGTCCCATTTTCTTGGATGCTTAGAATTGTACATGCGCGGGATGTGCACAATCATCTGATTGTTGAACTTGATTTGGCCATCGGTTTGGGGGTGGAAAGCAGTGGATTTTGTGAGCTTGGTGTCCAAGAGAGACCAGAGACTCGACCAACAGGTGTTGAGGAACTTGTTGTCTCGATCGGAGATGATGGTCTGTGGTATTCCAAAGTGGACCCAAACTCGTTCGAAGAAGAGCTTGGCAGTATCTTCCGATGTGACATTCTTCTTACAGGCTGTGAGGATGTTCATCTTCAAAAACTGATCAACGACCACAAACACACAGTCATTGTCTTGCTTGGTGGACGACAAACCAGACATGTAATCCATGGAGATGGATTCCCATGGCTTCTCGGGAAAAGGAAGAGGGGTGTATAGGCCTTGCTTCTTGATGGCTATCTTGGCAATGGCACAAGCAGTGCAATACCTGATATACTTGTTGATGTCATGTCGAAGTTTTGGCCAATAAAAATGTTTCTGAAGAACGGCCACAGTTTTCTCTATGCCAAAATGGCCTGTCACCCGACCGTAGTGGGATTCCCAAATCATCTTTTCACGCTCACTTGTAGGAACATAGAGATTCCCTAGGTAGCATAAGATTTTATCCTAAATGTAAAAATAAGTGACAATGGCTCATGTACCCAAGAGCTTATATGTGGTGGTGAAGTCTAGATCTTGTTGGTAAAGTTGGGGCCACTCTGATGTTTCATGTCCACATGAATGGAGCACAGTGATGAGTGTAGCCACAAGAGGCCGATTGAGGCAGTCATCGACATGATTGGAGATACATGTCTTATACTTGATGTTGAGATAGAACTGTTGTAGGTAGGTGGACCACTTAAAAAAGGCGGTCGTTCTGCAATTTCCCTTTTATCTGTATGAACTACAGAGGCTTGTGATTAGTGTGTATGATCGTCTCTGTCCCCAGAATGTAATGTTTCCATTGACGACATGCTTGTACAATGGAATATATTTCCTTGTCATAGGTAGGGTATTTTCAGACAACATCGGAGAGTGTCTTAGTATGGTATGCCACCGGATGCCTGTGCTGAGTGAGGATTGTGCCCATAGCATAGTCATATGCATCAGTCTCAATCTCGAATGGTTGTGGAAGATCAGGCAAGGAGAGTACCAGAGTTGAGCACAAGTGATGTTTTATATCATTGAATGCTTGTTTTTTCTCCTTCCCCCACATGAACTTGGCCCTACCACTTCCCTTGGTCACCTCGCTGAGGGCCCATGCAATATGGGAGAATCCCAATGAAAACCATTAGTAGAAATTGGCTAGTCCCAAGAAGCTTCGGGGCTCGGTCAGTGTGGTCAGGGATGGCCAGTCATGGATTACTTGGATCTTAGCTGGATAAACATGTACCCCATGCTCATCAACAATGTATCCTAGGTATTGGACCTTGTTCATGCCAAAAGATCATTTTTCCAAGTTGGCATAAAGCTTGTGCTTCCGCAGAGTGCTCAAATCCTACTGAATATGTTGCATGTGCTCCTCCCACATTCTGTTGAAGATGAGGATTTCATCCAAATATACGACCACAAAGGAGTTGGTGAAGGGTCTCAATACATCATCCATCAACCTCATGAAAGTGGATGGTGCATTTGTTAAGACAAAGGGCATGACTAGCCATTTGTAGAGACCTTCTTAAGACTTGAAGGTTGTCTTCCATACATTAGTTGGTTCGATGGGAACCTGGTGGTAACTAGACTTTAGGTCAATCTTGCTGAAGAACTTTTCCCCCTTGAGTTGTTCAAGAAGGTCATCAATCCTGGGAATGGGGTAGTGATTCCTGGCTGTGATTTTTTTTAAGGCTCTGTAATCAATGCAGAGTCACCAAGTCTTGTCCTTCTTCTGCACTAGAACAATAGGGATTCCACAAGAGGAGGAGTTGGGTCTGATGTGCCCCTTTTGAAGAAGCTCTTGTATATGAAACCTAATTTCATCATTCTCCATCAACGAGTGTCGATAGACTAATCCATTAGGTAGAGGTGCGTCGGGGTTCAAATCAATTGGATGCTTGACTTGGAAGTGTGTCGGTACCCCTATAGGTGAGGTGGATATGTCTCTGTATTCTTCCATGATCTCATCCACTTGCTTCTGTTGCACAGAGAGGCATTGTGCAAAGGCCATAGATGTGGCGGTGAACTTCTGCTTACTGTGAGCATGGATCACGAAGAATATGAACTTCTCGGTCTGTGAAATGACCTTACTGCATTGCTTAGCAGAGATTAAAGAAATAGCAGTAGGCGGTGCCACCTCTGGGATCCTATACAATTGTCTACCCAAAGAAATAATAAATATGCAGGGTCTAGACTCATACACAACATGACGCTTCCACAAATAAGGTTGTCCTAAAAGAACATCACAAAATTCAAGAGGATCAATAACACACAGTACCTCATATTTTAAGGGCTTGATGTCGTAGGGCAGATGACATGGTTGGCTGACACGGAGAACTCTTCCTTGATGAAGCCAGCCGATGGTGTAGGGATGCGAGTGTGGTGTCATTGGCAGGTTTAGTTGTTTCACGAACTCTGCTGAAATCATATTCTTTTGACTACCATTGTCGACAATGAAATGAATCAGAGACCCCTTGACCCACATCTGCGAGTGAAAGAGGCGTTCCCCTTCCTCTGGTTCTTATGGTTCGCTTGGCCAGACTTTGGTGGTAGCGACCGCGGCACTGGGTTCAGTATCGATAATCTGCTTCCCTCCTTCAGGATTTGACTTGGAATTAGTTTCGGCCTCTAACTCAAAAGCCTTGAGTTCGGCCAAGAGGGATTGCTTGGAGCGGCATTCGTCGGTGTTGTGCCAAGGACTTTTATGGTACTCACACCATTTTCTCGTGTCCTTCTTCGTCTTCTCATTGCCCTTCTTGTATTGTGACATGGACAGATTTTCCTGAGGGAAGACATCTCGACTTGGTCCCTTGTTGTGTGGGTTGGAGTTGCCCTTACCCTGCTTCGGCTGTGAGGGGTTTGCAGATCCAAACTCTCTCCGTTTCTGCTTAAATTTCTGCTCAATATTGACATCATATCTATAAGTCATGCCCAATAAGGCAATGTCCAGGAACTCCATTTCTTTTTGAATGTATCTATGCAAGCAACCATGATATTTGAGCACCAGATGACGCTCAAAATCTTTGATACCCAATTTGGTGCGTAGGGTATGGAAATTATTGGTGAAGTCTGGTACTGTCTGGTCCCTTTCTTGACGTAGGGTGGTACATCTGGTTTACTAGCCCTCGTAGCTTCCAACAGGGTAGTACTATTATTTAATGGCGTCCTGGAAGAAATACCATGTAGGGGCCACCAAAAATATTGCATAATCCTCCATGACCCTTTTCTCAAAGTAAGTATCCCACCATTATTTAACATGGGGAACAGCCTTGAGGAGTGAAAAAGTGACATTTTCCCTATTGAAAAAATTGTGGACTGAAAAATATCCTTCGAGCAGATTCAACCATTTATCTACAGCATTTGCATCTATCAGTCCTTCAAATAATGGAATATCAAAATTTACCTGTACCTTGAAGGGGGTTGCATGGCTGCTTGATGAATATGCTTCTTCCGTGGGCAACCGCCAAAGGATCTACGCAAAGTTTTCCATCATTTCATTCCTTTGTCGCGCGATGGCTTCCTCGAGCAAAATTTTAATAGGATCTCTTGCTCCATCATCTTTCTTTTCATCTCCCATGGTTTTTTTTTGGGCTCGGTGCGGTCAATCTGGTAATGGCTTGATTGGTTCAAGTCCCAACTTCTTGTACCCATACCTTGTCGGGGACATGCAAGAAGAAAAATAAATGAAGAGAAAATCGCTCTAATACCATTGTTCTGGGTTTAGGAGCGGAACGAACTGATTAACAGACTGAATAAAATAAACACAGAGATAGGAATCATAACACAACTATCCAGTGAACAATATCTTCTATTAAATAATGAAATAGGCTAAAACTGTAAAACTACAGAACTGAAACTTGCTCGAATGGTGGTAGCTATCTCTAAGAAGAGATGTGGTTTCTACGTGCATCCGTCTGAGCATAATGGATTAAAATGAGGCTCCATAGGCCCTTTTTATATTACTCATGATTTCCAAAACCCTAGACATCCAAAAACCTAACCCTAGAAGGTGAAACGCCAAAAGTCATGTGGGCCCTATGGGTAGTTGGTGTAATTTGGTACCTTAACTTCCTAGGGTCGTAACGTTTGCAAACGACCTCCATTTTAGGTGTGTGATAGCTCGTTGGAAAGGTATTTCAGAGATCAACACATTCCATTGTTAGAATCTAACTCTATCTATATTTTTACTATGCCAATTCAAAAAAAAAACGTTTAGGGCCCCAAAACAGCCCTGGAATTACAGTAAGATGTGCTGACATGAAAACATACAAATTAAGCCAGTTGGATTAGACGAGAGGCCAACCGTATCCACCTAGAGAATGTGTGAGGCTTCAGACAACCCCAGAATTGTAGAACTCACAATTATAAAGCATTACAGAAAGATGTGTTGAATAAAAAATGAACACGAGGAGCGAGTTGGAATAGGTGGGTGGCCACCAATATCCATTTGGATCATTAATACTCCTAAGTACTCCTATGAAGTATTTAGTTATATTATAATATGATTAATGAAAGAACAAATTGGCAATGTTTAATTAAATTAATAGGCCTATAATATCTAGATAAGCATCAACCTCGGGTTGGGTAAGTCTTTGTATGCTATGTTGAGGTGGCATGCCAGATGATAGGGAGCCACTTGGATGCCACATCAAAACCAGAGACCCTAGTTGGTAAAGGCTTAAATAAATTTGAAGGGACATAAATTTCGGTCTAGATATCATATTTGGATAAAATTACAGTCTTTGGAAGTCTCTTAACGAGCAAACGATGATGGAGGTTTGGGGAAGAGGATTTGAGATGGTCGAGAAAAAGCGAAAAAAAAATATACCCCATCCCTTAAAAGGATACCTAAGTGGTTGGGTGTGTGACAGAGTGGTATTAGAGTGGGAAACAACACTTGGCCTGCTTGGGCTCATGAAAAAGTCAAGTGATTATAATTTTCTTTCTTAGAAAACTTTAAGGGAGAGAGCACCCTGCCCTACTCTATCTAACAGAGCATGATTGAAGCACAGGCCTGGATGGGTTGGAGAAAAGTCATAAGACTAGTTTACCAAGGCTAAGATTAGCATATTGAGAGTATTATTGTCGTATGGAAATTATCTACATAATTTCCTTGAGGAGAAGGATGTAGATTAAAATTTATTTGGGATTTTACCCAACGAGATTGAATCATGCTAGATTGTGGAAAAATAAGCCTATCATTTATTTTGGAGAAATTATAGCCTGTCCTACAAAAGTGGGATTATGTCGATGGGAATTAATAATAAAACTTGGATGCAAATGGCATAAACCTATTTTAAGGAGTACTTGATTCCAGAAGGAAAATGGACTAAATAGGTGGCAGGGATTACCTAAAAAGTGGGATTATGAATCCTTTGTTAATTAAAATTGTTTATTAAATGAAGGATTTCGAATTGGGAGACCAATCCTCCATGTCTAGAGGCCTTATTGGAGTAGGCGAGATCAACCCAATTGACCTGTTATAACTGGAAAAAAAAAACTTCCTATTGGAGTAATCCTTCTTTGTAAAATAAAAGAAGTCATGAGGATTGAGAATGAACCTCATGGAAGAAGTGAAATGACATGAGAAAGTTCAAAATTGCATGGTTGTGTTAGGGAAGTGTGTATCCCTATTAAATTAAGGGCATGTCTTAGCAAGAGGAATGGGTCTGGTGACCATTTTCTGAAAAGGGAGAGCATGTGCAACTCTCTGGATCTAAAGGAAATTGAGAAACAAAGTTGTTTCTGGGTACAGGAATTGTTGGGAAATGTTTTTCTAATCAAGCTGATAAAAGGAGCTATAAAAATATGGAGTGATTAAGCGATCAATCACAACAGCCTCCCTTGCTTGGTGGATAGGAAACTAATCCGCCAAAATTCATGTGGGAGGAGGAGAGTGACCTCCGTCCCTGACTGTTGTTGAACAGAAGGAAGAATTTTGGGTGTAATGGTTAAGGTTGATCTACATTTATAGCCTATATTTTATTTTAATGAGAATAGGAAAAACAACTAGAACCCCTACAAAGGTTTTAAAGGAAAGAGATGGACTTTCTACCCAAGACTAATTATAATCTAGAGATACTCTGGAGTTCTATATTAAAATACTTAGTAAGTAACATACTTCGAAAATTGTATTTGGGCTTTAAGGAAATAGTCCAAATGCTATTAGACATTAAAATTCATTATAAATGAGGTAAAATGGTTACTGAAATGTTGATCTTGAATGTGGTAAGGGAAGTGTTGGAGCACATCTAGATGACCAATGGTTCAGATTGACATCCAGAGGTGGATGGTATCCATATAATGTATGACTTGATATGATCAAGTAGTGATGACAGCAAATCTAGAAAAGGATTCCCATGATAAAAACGTATGTTAACCAAAAATGGTTTGAGGCATGAAAGAGAAGCTTGATAAGTTGTCTTGTTTCCTTCAGCATTGTTGGAGTTGCCCAGATAATATTTACAGGTTGTTGAGTAATTTTATAATACCATAGGAAAGAATAATTTCTTGTTGGTTGTTGTCAAATGGAAAAAGGGACATAGTTATGACATAGGGATGAGAGAGTGCAAAAAAGTGTGCGTACTTGGTTAGTCTATCAACAATCACCATGATGACACTCTTTCCTTCAGACTTCGATAACCCTGTGATGAAATCCATGGAAACCTCCTCCCAGTGCTGACTTGGGATGGCTAATGGTTGTAAAA
>JZKD02S0262069.1:298530-312670 GCA_000966675.3 Picea glauca
TTACTATCTTCTTTTGTAAATCATTTATGTCCCTACGCATTTCTTCACCTTCATCAAGAGTCCAAGTAGGATTTTCTAGAGGCTTATTTGGTGTAGAAGTTCCCTTTTTGGGTGGTATGTTGGTCAAGTATCACTTTTGAACCTTGATTTTGAGGTGGTTCTGCTAGACAATCTTTATTCTATTCTATCTCCCAAGTTTCGGCCCTTCTAGGTATGAAACTTTCCTTTATGTAGTTCTCTAATATTGCTTCTCTGCAATGCCTTAGGTTTGATCAAAATTGGATGTGCCAAGTGTAATTTACAGTAACTTCCCCACAACTTGTTGATTTTCATCCCTTCCAAGTGATCTCACTTGTATAGCATACCCCGCACAAAATAATTGATACAAAATTATGAAACTCATACCAGAAATACTACAGACTTTCCACTATCCAATGAAACTAGTCTCACTCAATTTGGATACTCTAGGAAGAAGTTATGATTGTTTTACATGGAACACCTTCTTGAGACTAGTCAATAGGACTAGTCAGATACCCTATCTTCCACAGGGTGTATCTACAAATTTAAGATGACCCAGAAGATGAACATTTTACCACAGATACCTTACTAATTTATGTGAATATCCTCCATATTTCAGGGTCTAAAACATTACAGAAACATTTTTATAGAGAAAATTCCGCAATGACTCAGTTCAAGATGATTCCAAAACCCTATATTTCATAGGTTGTATCTTCGAAAGTATAATGCCTCGGAAGCTGAAAATTTAACCCAAAGTACCTTGATCCGTCTACTAAATATCCTCCAAGCCATTTCTTCTGAAACGTTGTAGAAAATAAGTTATAGTGACAATTCCAAGGTGTCTCAGATGTAGCAGCGAAACCCCAAGACCTTGAGCTCTAATACCATATGTTAAGAACCAAATATCAATATAGCATAGAAAAACCTCAGAATAAGTACTCAACGCCTTGAAAAAGAGATAATTTCATATAATAAGCCTCTTCAAGGGGGCAACCTCCTTTTACCCCACACAAATGTTCAAGTACAAGATGATTCCAAATGAAAATGTCTCCTTGGTATATAGGAGACTAGGAGGTATAATTACAACTAATGGAATAAAGCCAACATAAATAAAATAACATTATTAATGTAATATGCCTCAATTAAGGGGTAATGAGACAATATTAGGGCTTAACAGCATACATAAAGGAGAATTCTACATAAAATCACATCAGGATGATGTGCATATGTAATTCATAACGCAAGTTCATATTCCTTATGGAATATTTGGTAAATAACTAAAAGGGTCAAGATAAAGTTGAATCAAGGTTGATACCATCATAGGTAGTGATGGATATGCAATAATAAATTTGCATGATGAAGGAGTTCTCTATGGAGGAACTGTGTAAAGACTCTGCTAGGAGAATAGAGTCACAACCTTAATGATTGTTGAAGATTGGGCAGTGAGCTGCAAGTGTGTGTGTGTGTGTGTGTGTGTGTGTGTGTGTGTGTGTGTGTGTATTACATTCTAAAACAAAATGTATGAGTGGAAAACTAACAAACGAATATTGAATATTCTTATAACTAAATGGTAATGTGCAGAGTGCATAGGTTCATAATTCATTGTGAACAAAAGGTTTGTTGTTGTAGCATGTTGATTTACCAAGAAGGTTGAGGTAAACCTAACCAATACTTCTTAAGGAAAAGAGCATGGAGATCAAAATAAGAAGTAGATTGCATAAGCAAAGAAGGAGAAAAGAAGCAACACTTTTCTCACCCTAAAAACTCTTAATTGTTTAACAAAGTTGTAAGCCTTAGAAGAGAAGTTGTGGGAACAAGTACAACTGGAAAAAGGGAAAATGAATAAATAAGCATATTTAAATGAATAGGCTTGGTCAAACAGTGTTAAATAAAGGCAGTGAGGCCTTGGAAAATAACTCAACTTGACTAAAAGTCTAGGGTTGTGTAGGAGTTGGACGAGGGAAGATTTATTTGACTCATTTCTTTTTGTTTATTGTATTTCTCTGGTATGAGAGACCGATTTAATGATGAAGGTAAATGTTTTGACACCATAATGATTATAGTTGTATGATTGTAAAAACAATTGAGAATTTTTTGTGTTGCACTCATGAAACATTGAGGATAATGTGATGAAGTACATAAAGATATCCTAGGACATATTTGAAAATGATTTATTGATTGGAATGCTATGATACATGCATTTTTATTTTACATGACGACTAATATAATTGTGATGTATGTCATGTGTAAAAATAAATTGAAATGGTTGGGAAAGATAGTTACCAATGGTAGAAAACCTCAAGAAGAGGATGAATGTGAGAAGGTTGTTGTTGAAATATTGTTGAGGGGACTTTGGGAGCCCCATGAAGCACTACTGATGAGTTAAAAATCGGAAAAAAGGGTGCTAACAGCCAAAACATGTATAAAAATGTTCATGCATGTATGGCGTAAGGTATGAATGGATTTGGTAAGAACCCATTCTGAAAAGATTTCATTATCTTACTGATATGCGGATAATTTTGAGTGGCTATTATATGCCATTGCTACCCAAGCAGGGTAAGATTCAGGAAAGAAGAATCTGAATAATAGAGAGAGGAAGTTTATGCTAGTCAAGGATGAGTTATAATCCTTGCAATAAAATTTATGAGTAAGGAGTACCATGGGTACAATGACAAATCTAGGGAGATTGGGAATAAAGGTGCTCATAGTTAGCACATTGCATGGAATGCATTGAGGAAATGCATGTTTGCATAAGAGGGTAGACAATGGATTTCCCATTAAGGAAGGAGGAACTTCCAATAATCTACTTGAATTGTAGAGGTGTTAAAGAAAAGATAATTTTGGGTGGCCATGAGTGTTGGCATCCTGGTTATTAATGAAGGAAGAATGCTTGGATGCATTCAAGAGAAACTTTTAGTTTCATATGTGTTGATTTGGGATCATGATCATCCTGTAGCGGGAAGCATATTCCTTATGTAAGAGTGAATGAGAATGATTAAACCTATGGTGAAGAGGTTGGTTGAGCTCAAACACACCATGGCAAGGTGCTTTTCAAAAGTATGGAAAACTTGAACCCAATGTAAGGGTACATTGAGTATGGATGTGGCCATGAATATTGGGACATTGATTAAAGTCAACTGATATTTGAGTTGCATTTCAAAAATTTGGTATGTTGAAAGGATACATATGTAAATAATGATATTTAATTTTTCTTTGTACCCTTGAATAGATCAAAATGACTTGGATTGTTTTGTTTTTTTCTACAAGAACGGGTAGAGGGATTTATATTATAAGGTGGACTAGCCACTGATGCGTTTACAAAATGGCATTGCTTCACTGAGCGGCTGCCTATATGGAGCTTATCATTACTCCTAAATACACTAAGCTTGGACCCTTACCTACAGAAGCGACTCATTAAACCTGCGATTACAGACTTATTTAATGCCTTGACTTCTATACAAAATGTCAAGTTGTTGAAGAAGAGATGAGCTCGCTTCAGACAGAGTGACTGGATTAATTTTTGGGATCCTTCTTCCTCTCGTTGTTAAGCTGGGACATTTTAACTTCCAGCTGACCTATTCTTTCCTCAAACTCTTTCTTTGGATGCTTGAGTTCTTGATGTAGCTTGTTCAGTTCTTCTGTAAATCCGAACTTTGTAGTGGTGATGTCTTGTTCCAGCTTCTCCATCCTTCTACCTGCTTCTGAATCCAGATTCTCTAGAAAATCCAGTTGGAACTGTAACATTTGTTTTAGATTCCCCAACGTTGAGTCCATAATCTTCAGCCTTTCCTCCATACTTGGCTTGTTACTGGAGCTTGCTGCCATTTCTTAGTGCCTCCCCTTCTTCGCGCGGCCTTATTCTTCAAAGATGATTGCACAAGAGAGATTTGCGTGGGACTGCCTAGAAACTGTGGTTGTGTCGTTGATTTAAGCTCACCTTCCCTGACCTTCATCATTTCATCCTGAATTGATAATATCAAGAGGTATGGCCGAGTTGTTCCTCTGTCCCCTCCTTGTCTGAGATCCGCTCACACTTGGTCCTTCCTTTGCCCCTTTCACCCAATCGTGTGGCCCTGAACTGACTGAGCCTGATCACTTTCTCTTTCATCCTTTTCCCCTCTCTTCCACTTGCAAAATGAGTGCGGGTTGTATCTCATGAGTCACGACAGCTCCACGATGGACAAAGACCCATTTAGATTCAAATTTCCGAGCGCCAAGAGGGCGCCTTTGTTGGCTTCAGCATCTTCCTTTTCATTCAACTCTCTTAACACATGGAATATCTTATATGAGCTAAAGCACTTAAGAAGGAGATGGATTTTTTCCAAAAGGTTGTTTAGTTTTGCACTTTGGGTTTTGGAACGGTGGATGATGACTCTTATTACCAATCTGAAGTCTCTTACTATGACCAAGTTCTGGATCCCATGCTTGTTGGCTTGACGCAGTCCCTGCCATAGTGCCATGGCTTCTGCGTTGTTATTGGTATCAATACCTAAACCCAGGGCGTATCTTACCGTTATTTCTGCATTGGGGCTTTCCATTGTCCCTCCTTCACCTGCTAGGCCCAGGTTTCCTTTTGAGGCCCCGTCAAAGGACATGATATAGGCCTTTCTCTATGTTTTCCAATTTTCAAACTCCTATTTTCCTTTCCTTATTTCCCAATCCTCTTGGCGTTGGGATTTAGCTGTGTTCCCATTTTGACTTTGAATTCTAAACTGACCCAACTAGAGCTCTTCTGTTTCTTCTAGGTTCCCACTGTATTTTAATTGACATAAGTAGGGGGCGTTTTCTCCGAAAAATGATTGAATTTTGGCTACCACTATGGGTGCACTCCTTTTTCTATCCCTGAAGACTTTGTTGTTTCTTTCCATCCATAGACCCCACAGGATAAAATTTGGGAGGACTTTCCACAGCTTGAAGGCATGGCTTCGTTTCTGTTTCTGGAACGGGTATAGGGAGTCCCAACATTAGAGGATACTTTTGATGTCTTGAGGACGATTGATTTCAGTTTGAATTCTGATTTCCAACCTCCAGACTTCTTTGGAATAGACGCAGTTGAGGAGGAGGTGATCCGAAGTTTCTTCAGCCTGTTGACAAAGAGGACATCTATAGGGGCCCTCCCAGCCTTTTCTTTGGAGGTTTTCCCCTGTTTGGATGTTATTATGGGAAAGAGTCCAGATAAACATATCAATTTTAGGAATAGACTTGGACTGCCAAATAACTTTCCAGAGGATCAGGTTAGGTGGGACGTTGGGGACATTTATAGTGAGTCTATAGCCATTAGTTGTGGTGTAGGGCTTAGCGTTCTTTCCCCAGTGCCTCTCATCCTTCCCTTTTTTTTGAGGGGGGCTTTCACCTGTAGACAGAGCTTAAGAGTGCTCCAGTCCCCTTCTAAATCTAGGGGTATGCTTCCCACTCCCCACCTTTGCCACGACTTGCACCTGTCATTCCCCCAAATTGAGATGTCAAAGAGAGTCTTTAAATTTTCACTTTCCATCCACTCTTTGAGGCGTCATAGATCCTGTCTCAAGTCTAGAGGAGGGTCTCCTAAAATTGAATCATGCCAGATTTTGATTTTCTTTCCATTTCTTGGCACCCAAGTGAGGTGGGGGTTGAAATGGGGCATGGCCTTTTTGCAGAGGGTAAAGATAGGGGATCCTTTAGACTCCCTGCAAGGGTATTCTAAGCATCGTTCCCTTGATCCCCTAAAATATTTTTTCCACAGTGCTACTTTTCTCCAGGCTGGTTCACTGGTGATAATATTCCAGAGCAGTTTTGCCCCCAATGTCAGGTTCTGTACTTGGGTTTTTTTGAAGTTAAGTCCACCTTCCAAGAGAGGCTTAGAGGTTTTTTCCCAGCTTATCAGGTGCATTTTCCTTCCTGTCTACTTTTCGCCTTCCCACAGGAATCTTCGTTGCAATGCTTCAATTTTTTGAATTATGGAGCCAGGGGATAGAAGCAGCGAGCTCTGATAGATGGGTACGCTGGCAAGAACTGACTTGATTAGGACAACTTTCCTTGCAAGATTTAGCCAGTTTGCCCCCTAGGAAGAAAGTCTCTTCTTTATCTTTTCAATTAGGTGGTTCCACTATGAGGCTCTTGGGGCAGCTTTGAACATAGGGATTCCAAGATAATTAAAGGCCTCCCAATTGGTGTGTCCTTCCATCCCCAAAACTCTAGTTATTCCCATCATTTCTTTAGGCGTAATATTCCAGCCATAAATCTTGCTTTTTGCCTGACTTATTTCACTTCCTGAAACTGCAGCATAAGCATCTAGTTCCTCCTTAAACTTCTTTGCAATTATTGGGCTTGCACCGCCTAACAGTAGGGTGTCGTCCGCAAATTGAGCATGATTTATGTATTTCACTCCTTGCGTTATTCTTAAACCCTGTAGGTTGTTTTGAGCTTTGGAGTTTTCCAACTGGTGGCTTAGGACAGAAGCTTGGATTGCATAGAGGAGGGGCGAGAGGGGGAACCCTTGCCTTAACCCTCTGGAGGCTTGGAAAAATTTTTTTACTCGTCCATTCACCATGGGGGCTATCCAAGGTGAACCTATACAGGCTTTAATCCAATTTACAAAAGGTTGATCGAAACCAAACTTTCTCATTACCTCGAATAAAAAGTTGTGATTGACTCTATCGAAGGCATTGGCGAGATCAAGCTTTATAATCATACCTTTGTCTTTCCTCCTGACACTTGAATGAAGGGCCTCTTGTACTAGGATGATGTTGTCTGCAATGCGCCTGCCTTTGATGAAGCCTCCCTGGTTTTCTGGGATGATAAGAGGGAGGATTGTTTTCACTCTGTTTTCTATAACTTTGGTGAGGATTTTGTAGCTAGTATTACAGAGGGAAATTGGCCTGAAGCGGTTGAAGCTGAGCGCTCCTTTCTCCTTCGGGATAAGTGCCAGGAAGGTTGAGTTTGTGCTCCCCCCTAGCTTGCTGCTCGATTGTGATTTCCTTATCATTTTTGTGAGATCAGATTTGATTATCTCCCAACTCTGTTGGTAGAATCTGGCAGTGAATCCATCCAGTCTAGGAGCCTTGTCCGGATTCATTTGATCTAGTGCCTCCTTTATTTCCTACTGTGAAACTTTCTTCATTAGGATGAGATTGATATCCTCCTTTATGAGATTTGGGATGATGGAGAGAGGGTACCGATGGGGATCAATGTCTGCCCTTTATGTTTCTGAGTAGAGGGCTTCAAAGGTTTCGAAGGTTGCTTGCTTAATGTCTTCTGGATCTAAGATTATAATATTTTGGGCCTGAATTTCTGTCACTCCCTTATAATGCTTCCTTGGCTCCGCTTGCTTATGGAAATAGCTAGTGTTTTTATCTCCTTCCTTCAGCCAAAGGCTTCGGGATTTTTGCCTCCAATAACATTCTTCCTCCCTGCAGGATTTATGCCATTGTCGCTAGAGCTGGTCTTCTTGTAGTAGATCTTGTTGTGTGATCTCTTTGTTTTCCATATCCATATGGTGGTTCTCAAGGTGCCTTTGGGCTTCTTTGCGTGAGGTGGTTGGATCTGAATGTCCTTTTGCCCAGGACTTTAGAGAAGTCTTTAGCCTTCGTAGCTTCTCTTCCCAAACATAAAAAGCAGAGCCTTTGACCTTGTTTGTCCACACGTTGTATACTAGGCAAAGAAAGTCTTTGTCTTGAATCCAAGACGGGTTGAATCTGAAAGGGATGGGTCCATGGCCTTGATCAGTTTTAAACTCTAAGCGCACAGGATTGTGGTATGAAGTGTTGTGAGGGAGGATTTATGAGGAGGATATGAGCCCTAGAGTCAAGAAGGAGATTTGGACGAGGAATATGTCCAGTCGAGCAGCAATATGCCCCGATCCTACCCTTTTGTTAGTCCATGTATAGAGGCCTTTAATTGGTTTGATGTCAATTAGATCCCAGGCTGAGATTAGGTCTTCCACCCATTCTCTAGTTGGGTCTCTTACTATAGATCCCCCTCATTTTTCCTCCTGGCTCAGGGTTACATTTAGATCCCCTCCTAAAATAATATTTTCTAGATCATTTTTTTGTAAGAAGTCTTGAAGGGTTTCCCAACAGTTCTTTTTTTCTTCTATGTGTTGCGGAACATAGATATTAAAGAGGCTTACCGTGTATCTAGAATCCTTGTGGAGGAGCTTGGTGTGTATCCAATGCATGCAAGTGTCTGAGCTGATCAGTTATATTTTGGTGGTGTTCCACAGGGTGCAGAGCCCTCCTGACGTGCCTCTGGCGTTTTCAGCTAATCCTTGGTTGTTCTTCCAAACGTTCATTGTAACTTTGAGAGATTCCTGTTGACTCATCTTGGTCTCCTGGATGGGTAGGATGTCCGCTTTCAATGCTTTGATGATATCCTTGAGAGCTTCTTCTTTCCTTTTTCTGTTGAGACCCCTACAGTTCCAGGAGGTTAACTTCATTAATTACCTTGGGGGGGGGAGTGGCCTCCTTGGGAGGCTTTGGTTATCTTCCTTGTTTGCCTCACACTGATCAGTTGGTTGTGCACCTTTTAGGACGTCTTTGTAGGTTTCCTAATCTCTTTCTGATTTTTTGGATTTCCTGCCTCTTCCTGGTTTCTTTGGGGTGGCCCAGGCTTCACTTGCTCCTTCCGAGTCACTTCCGAATGAGATCTCCCCTTCCTCTGTGCCTTGAGTCACCCCAATCCTTTGAGGGGATTTGTTTTGTTCCTCTTCTTCTGTTGTCTTTTGAGTTTCTCTGTCTTCAAGGGTTTGGGTACCTCTCGCTGCTTCCCCTTGGGCATCTTTGCTCAGCTCCTCTAACTCACCTCTAGTTTCCAGAGCCAATGTATTGAAGTTGTTTGGGTTCTTGTCTTGCGTTGGGGATAACTTTTCACTTCTTGGACCTTTTGATTTAGGTTTCCCTTTTCGGGCCTGCTACCAGCCTTCATCCCCTGCTTTCTCTGTATTTAGGTTTTTTGGGCAGTTTCGTTGGAAATGGACGTATTCATGACATCCTCTACATTTGAACGGGAGCTGCTCGTAATCAAGCTTTTGAAGGTGGTGCCAATCCCCTACTTTTAGTTTTACCGCTTCTGGCAAACCTACCTCCAGATCAACTTCCACACAAATCCTTGCACAGGAGTACTGATCTTTTGGGTCCGCTCTATCGATGTAATGTCCCAATCCATTTCCGATAGCTTGGAGAGATGAGGAATTCCAGCAGTGTATTGGCAGGTTCGGGAGTCTTACCCAGACAGGGACGTCTTTTGGCACTTCCGAGGCTGGATCAAAGCTTGGGGTCCATCGATTCAGATAGAGCCCCTGTGTGCCCATGAAGTACGGTCCATTTCTGAAGATTAGATCTTTGTCCTCCTGAGAGATGAATTCAAAGATAAAATATCCCTTCCCAACCACATAACACGTTACACTGTTTTTTATCAACGGCCTCCAGTTCCTTTGAATCCAGTTGTCTGTTGTTCTGGCTGAGGGCCAGAGACCCATGAATTGATCTACCAGGCCGCGATCTGAGAGGGACAGTGTGACCTTCATTGGTTGATCCGGGGGAAGGTCAATCTCCGGGACATCATTTAGCTTCTTTATGAATCTTGGAGGTTCTGAATGAGGGGGCTTCTTGCTGCAGGCTGCGACTAGTTTACGAAAGGAGGAGGTTGGGGAGGGCGGGGGCCAGTCATGGCAGCGGCTGAAAATGAACCCTAAACTCAGAGCGAGAGCTAAAATTTTCCTATGATTTGTAATACCTACTATCGTACTAAATCACGAGGGTAAAATGACTTGGATTGTTAGTATGCATAGTTTTGAAAATATAATGTGCATGAAAACTGACAATTTGTTTGGCTGAGGAATGTTGAAATTTAAGGAAGAGAAGGGTCTTGGATATGGCAGTGTTGTAAGTCCATAAGGAATCCCAATTGTCTATTGAAACAAAGTGCTATGGGAAGGAAAGTCCCATACTTGTGAATCTGGTTCCTATGTGGAATAGATCTAAAAATAAATGTGGAATTTGGAAATCTGTGGGTGACAGATTTGCAAGAAAAAATTGAATTTGAAATTGATGATAATATCTCATAATTTTTGTATACCTGTGATACAGGTAAGAAGAAAAAGATATGTCTAAGGAGGATAGATGAAGGTTGTCAAGATGGAAAGCATGAAAAAGGATATTTTTGAGACATGAGAAGCCTGTGGTAAGACATGATCACCCTAGAATATGTTGTGTTGTGGAAACACAACTCGGAGGGACGCCTTGACAGAGCAAGTCTGAGGGATGCCTCAAATATAACACTCAATGAAGTCTTTAGGACTCTTCCTGTGTGAGAAAGCCTTAGCAAGTCAATATGGATCACCTAAAGGACTGTATAGCAGAGAAGGGGATGCCTGAGCCTGGTCCTGGAGGGTGAGTGATCGCAAGGAAGAGGAGACTTTGATAATTCTTATAAACTATTGATTGGGATCATGCACACAATGGGTATGTCAAGGGAAAACAGTGAGCTAAGATAACAAGATAACCATATGGATGCAAATCCATGAACTGCACAGATAAGTATTGTGTTAGATTATGAAATATTTCCTCTTGAATTTTGCACAACAGTAAGATTCTTTCGCGTGAAATTATGATTAATATGCTTGTTGTCCAAAATTATTGAAGGTAGGTGACGAAGCCCAAGGGTCTGGAAAGGACCTAAACAGAAAGAGAATAAATATTTCTGAAGCAACTGAATGACAAAGGCATGACAGGTGTTACTAAGAAAGAACACCAAGGATGGTGTTCCTTTTTAGGGGGAGGGGATTGTAATACCTATGTTTCCCCTAGCTTGTAATTAATAATTAATTATGATCACCATGTTATTGCATGTGAACAATTTAAATGTATTATTTTTTAGATTGTCAATAATTGATTGTGGGGGTGAAGCCTTGAAGTATTGGCCATGATATCACTAGAGGAAAGAGTGAGGAAACTGTAGAGACGGTTCATTATGTCAAAATGACCTCAAATTCTCTTTGTTGAAATAATAAGTCTCATCTTGATCCCAAGGAAAAATCAGTTAATGAGAAAAGGACTGGTGGTTGAACAATCAACTACCCCAATGAATGGAAGCATGGAGGGTCTAGCTAAAGAGATAGAAAATTGTCAGCCCAAAGTACCACAGAGTGCAGTTTCCTACAGGCCCATATTGACCCAAGTTCCTTCTGACAGAAGGAAGAGGATAGGTCCAGAATCTTCCTAGGGAGGAAAAAGGTGTGCAATAATGCACACGAAATAAGACAAGAAGGAGACCATGCCCACAGAGGGGTGCGAGACTTAGATATGCAGAGAGAAAAGAGGATAATGTGAGAGGCTCTGGGTTATAAAGAAGAATTAAAGGATTAAGTTTCTCTGGTTAAAAGGAGAGAACAAGAGAAGGATCTCTGAGAGTTTGCAAAAAACATGACCTGAGAAGGTCACAAGCTTGATGTTGAGGGAGTATCTGATAAACCTTGTAGAGGTTGTGACAAAGAAAGGATCTCTGAGAAATTGAAAAATTTCCCCAGTGATATCATGGCTTGGCATGAGGGTGGCCAGAGCACTAAGAATGAATGCCTCTGGACCTAGGGTTTGGTGGAAAGGTGAACACTCACAATCAGTTGGTCGGTGATCGAATGTAATAGATAATTATTTCATATACCATGTGTACTAGAATTGAAATGAGTGGTTGAATGTTTTTGTCTATGACTAAAATTTGCATTGCATGATTAATATTAGTAATGCTTATTGTGCTTTTGTGAACCCCTGCATTTGAATGGTTTCTGTTTGCCTCTACTTAGCAGCAAGAGAACTATTAGACATGGGTATTCAAATGAAATTAGCAATAAGATTATGGTTTATGTGCTGGTTGGAAAATCCTTAAGAGAATTTTTCCAAGGATTGATTTTATAATGTAAGAGTTGGGGCAGACTTCGTTGGAATGCTTCAGTCTTGTCGACCCCTCGAATTTACCTTTGCATGTTAATAAATTTGATCTCTATGGATGGAAGGCACCCCCTTCAAACCATTCTTTTATGTGACCAAGGGCTCATGCCCACTGCCCTAAAAAAATCATGGCTAATAGTTGAGTGTGTAGCCCCGAAACTTGTTAGGGAACCCATATGACCAGGACCTTCGAACCCTTCACTGGGTCTAAAAGGAGCTAAGCTATCTTGGATTTGCGACTACGGGAGTCCAAATCTCCAAGATGTTATAAATTTACCACATGAAAAACCAACCGAAGCCAACCTGCTAGTACGGTTACCAAACAGGTTGACCGAAATCTGGTGGTTTCCGTAACTGTGACCGTGGGATCTGTCCCATCGTTAAACCCTAATCAAATTCTCAGTCATGAAGTAATGCAAACCCTAGATCTGAGGATATTCATGATCTCCCCTGACCGTTGGATTGACGTCATGGTCATTCGGCGTTGATCAACTACGAGAGTAAAAAGGAAACTAAAAATCCAAAACCCCGAACGTCGAAGTCGCAAAGCGTGAGGACCGTCGATCCAAGGATTCTTCGAGATCTTTGTTGACCGTTGGATATAGATCGTCGTCAGTCCAGCGCTAACCACTCCGGAAGTAAAAAGGAAACTAAACAACCAAACCCTCGAACACAAAAGTCGTGAAGTGACGAGGATCGTCGATCTGAGGATGCTTTGATATCTCTCTTGACCATTGGATATAGACTATGGTCAGTCTGACGTTGAAAACTCTCGGAGTAAAAAGGAAACTAAACAGCCAAACCCTTGAACGCCGAAGTCGTGAAGCAACAGAGGTTGTAGATCTATGGATCTATGTGGACCTATCTCAACCGTGGGATAAAAGCGTATTGGGAGGTTTTTAGCAAGAGTTTGGACTTCGGAGCTCCGAGCAATTTCACAGATAGGAGAGGTTGGAGGCTCCCAGAGGCTGTCAGTCCAAGGTGACGTGGCACACTGACGTCATCTAGGGTGACATGGACCCATGTTCAACATGTCATGTGTCACCTTGATTCGTGATTTTTACAGACCTTATATGCCAATTGGAACGTGACATGTGTCTCCCATTGATAGGGCCACGTGTCATCTATGTCCTTTGTCGTGTGTCAACCCCCTAGCTCATGCTCGCTTGGCTTAATACCTGGTGGAATATCTTAGGCACCGGGAGTTCATGACTTCAGGAAAATTGGGATGCTAGAATGCTAGGGTTAACCGGCCGAAGGCCCGGACCTACCTATCCCTGCCTCTGCATTTAACACACCACCACGTGTAAGTGTGGACACTTCGGGAGTCTGGGGTTTCATAAATCCATAGGTTTGGAGTGGTATATTGGATACGTTGAAAGGGACGAAGGCCTGGATTTACTTTCTCGCTCCTACAAGTTGTAAGTATAATTTAAATATAATTAATTAACTAAGTGGGGCCCTCTCCATAGCTTTGGCATTCGAGAGTTTTGGGATATCTTTATAAGAGCATGATGAGGAAATTTCATTAAAGTCTGAAGACTTAAGTGCTTATCAAAATTAATACTCCTAAGTACTCCTATGAAGTCTTTAGTTATATTATAATATAATTCAATAGAAATCTATTATAATACGATTAATGAAAGAACAAATTGGCAATGTTTAATTAAACTAACAGGCCTATAAGAGCTAAACAAGCATCAACCTTAGTTTGGGTAAGTCTTTGTATGCTATGTTGAGGTGGCATGCCAGATGATAAGGAGCCACGTAGATGGAACATGGTGATAAGAGACCCTAGTTGGTAAAGGACTAAATAACTTTGAACGGCCATAACTTTCAGTCTAGATCTCGGATATAGACAAACATACAGTCGCTAGAAAGATCTTAACGAGCAAAAGATGATGGAGGTATCGGGTAGAGTATTTTAAATGGTTGAGAAAAATAAAATAAAAACTTATACCCCATCCCTTAAAAGGATACCTAAGTGGTTGGGTGTGTGACACGCTCCTTTTCCAACCCCCCTCTCTTTATTTATATTTTCCCCCTCTCACACTCGCACATTATCTATCTACCCCCCTCCTCCCTCTATCTCTCCCACTCCCTCCCACTATCTCTCCTCTCTTTCTATCCTACATGTAGCAACTCTTCCTGTCTCTCGTTGTTCTTAGTCTCACTCTCACTATATCCCCCTCCCTCTCTCT
>JZKD02S0262069.1:328526-338770 GCA_000966675.3 Picea glauca
CTTTCCATGACATACCTTGTCATTCCATGCCTTGCCATGCCATGCCATGCATTTCATTTCCATGCCTTGCCTTGTCATGCATTGCCTTGCCTTCATTTGCAATACCATGCCTTGTCTTACTTTTCCTTCACTTTCCATGACATGCCTTGACATTCCATGCTATGCCTTTCCTTTTCCATACCATGCCATGCCTTGCCTTTTCCATG
This sequence comes from Picea glauca, assembly GCA_000966675.3. Taxonomy (NCBI): domain Eukaryota; kingdom Viridiplantae; phylum Streptophyta; class Pinopsida; order Pinales; family Pinaceae; genus Picea; species Picea glauca. The sequence goes on from JZKD02S0262069.1 coordinate 328,733, forward strand.
CCTTTCCTTTTACATGCCTTTCCTTGCCTTTTCCATACCATGCCTTGAATTTTCCATAACTTGCCTTTGCCTTGCCTTCACTTTCCATGCCATGCCTTGCCTTTATTTTCCTTCACTTTCCATGACATTCCTTGTCATACCATTCCATTCCTTTCCATGTCATGCCATGCCTTGCCATGCCATGCCATGCATTTCCTTGCCATGCCTTGCCATACTTCACTTTCCATGCCATGTCTTTCCTTTTTTTTCATTCACTTTCCATGTCATGCTTTCACTTGCCATTCCATGTCATGCCTTTCCTTGCCATGCCATGCCATGCCTTTCCTTGCCATGTCATGCCATGCCTTCACTTTCCATTACATGACTTGTCATTCCATGCCATGCCTTTCTTTTCCTTTCCATGCCTTTCCATGCCTTTCCATGCCTTTTCCATACAATTCCATGCCTTTCCTTTTCCTCGCGTTTCCTTGCCTTTTCCATGCCTTGCCTTTTCCTTTCCTTCACTTTCCATACCATACCTTTCCTTGTGTTTCATTCACTTGCCATGACATGACTTTCTATTCCATGCCATGCCTTTCCTTTCCTTGCCATGCCTTGTCATTCCATGCCATGACTTTCCTTTGCCATGCCTTTCCTTTTCCATGCCATGCCTTTCCTTTTCCATTCCTTGTCTTTGCATTTCCTTCACTTTCCATGCCATGTCATATCTTTCTTTGCCTTCACTTTCCATGACATGCCTTTCCATTCCATACCATGCCTTTCTATTCCATGCCATTTCATGCATTTACTTTCCATGCATTTCCTTGCCTTCACTTTCCATACCATGCCTTGCCTTGCTTTGCCTTCACTTGCCATGACATGCCTTGTCATTCCATGCCTTTCCATGCCATGCCATGCATTTCCTTCCCATGCCTTTCATTTCCTTCACTTGTCATGCCACGTCTTTCCTTTCTTTTCCTTCACTTTTCATGCCATGCCTTCACCTTCCATTCCATGCCATGTCTTTCCTTGCCATGCCTTCACTTTCCATGATATGCCTTGACATTCCATGTCATGCCTTGCCTTGCCTTTCCATTCCATGCCTTTCCATGCCATGCCATGAATTTCCATGCCTTGCCTTGTCTTTTCCATACCATGCCATGCCTTTCCTTTTCCATACCTTGTCTTTCCTTTTCCATACCATTCCTTTCCATGCCATGCCTTTCCATACCATGTCGTGCCTTTCCATTCCATGCCTTCCCATACCATTGCATTCCTTTCTATGATATGCCTTTCCTTCACTTTCATTGCCATGTCTAGCCTAACAAGGTGTTAAATTGTCAAACATATGTAATAAGCACTGAGCAAAACCCTAGTACTAGAGATACTCCAACAAATAATTTTTCAGAGGATGGAATGACAGCGAAGGGGCCCCACTAGATGAAACCTGGTGCTCTAGATCCAATGCAACTAATGGTTATCCCATCTGAGTCCTGGTTTGAGTTTTATCGCAAGTTGCAACTCGTCTCCTCAAGCCATTCAAGGACATGTGTCCAATTGGGTCTGGGGGCATAAAATCCAAACTGAGTGGCATAACAAATTTTCTTAAGCTCCCGCAAGTCTATTTTTCCAAGGCCCATGAAACTACACCACCCACAAATTCCCCACACAGTGTTCTTGAAAATCGACCTCCTCTTAAGAAATTGCACTATGCCTCATTGAGCAAAACCATAGTGTCGTAGATACTCCAACAAACGGTTTTCTGGAGGACCAAATGACGGTGGTGGGGCCCCACTAGTTGAAGCCTAGTGCTATAGATCCAATGCAACTGACGATTCTCCCATCTGAGTCTCGATTTGATTTTTATCGTGAGTTGCAACTTGTTTCCTCAAGTCATTCAGGGACATGTGGTCAATTTGGTCTAGGGGAATAAAATCCAAACCGAGCGGCATAATGGATTTTTGTAAGCTCCTGCAAGTCTTTTTGGCCAAGGCCCACAAGACTACACTACCCACAAATTCTTGACAGAGTGTTCTTGAAAATCGACCTCCTCTTCAGAAATTGCACTATGCCTCATTGAGAACAATCATAGAGTCGGAGATACTCCAACAAACAATTTTCAGGAGGATGGAATGACAATGGAGGGACCCAAATAGTTGAAACCCGATGCTATGGATCCAATGCAACTGACGGTTCTCTCATCTAAGTCCCGGTTTGATTTTTATCGTGGGTTTCAACTCACCTCCTCAATTCATTCAGGGACATGTAAACAATTTGGTCTAGGGCATAAAATCCAAACCAAGGGTCATAACAGAGTTTTGTAAGCTCCTGCGAGTCTGTTTGGCCAAGGCCCAAACAAATACACTACCCACAAATTCCCAACACAGTGTTATTAAAAATCAACCTCCTCTTCAGAAATTGCACTATGCCTCATTGAGAAAAACCATAGTGTCGGGGATACTCCAACAAACAATTTTCCGGAGGACGGAATGACAATGGAGGGGCCCCACTACTAACTATATGAAACCTGGTGCTCCAGATCCAATGCAACTGACGGTTCTCCCATCCGATTCCTAGTTTGATTTTTATCGCGAGTTGCATCTCACCTCCTCAAGCCATTCAGTGACATGTGGCCAATTTGGTCCAGGGGCATAAAATACAAACCGAGTGCATAACCAAGTTTCGTAAGCTCCCAAAATTTCATTTGGCCAAGGCCCACGTGACTACAATACCCACAAATTCCTGACACAATGTTATTGAAAATCGACCTCCTCTTCAGAAATTGCACTATGCCTCATTGAGAAAAACCCTAATGCCAAAGATACTCCAAACAAATATTTTCCAGAGGATGGAATGACAACGGAGGGGACCCACTAGATGAAAATCATTGCTTCGGATCCAATGAAACTGACGGTTCTCCCATCCGAGTCCTGATTTGAATTTTACCGCGAGTTGTAACTCGCCTCCTCAAGCCATTCAGGGACATGTTGGTATGGAAATGCAACATGTTGGTATAGGTAAATCCTATTAATTATGATAATCCATGTTTGACAAATATATGATACTTTAGATGTATGAAGGCAAGGCGAGTGAAGGTAAGGAAAGACATATCATATTACCATACTATACCATACCATACCATAACATACCATACCAAGGCAAGGCAAGGAATACCATACCATACCATTACACCTTTTATTACATTTTTGTCATAATTTTCAAACCTTTAGGGATTGATGTCTAAATACCATATCGTACCATGCATGGAAAGTGAAGGCAAGGCAAGGGATGGAAAAGGAAAGGCATGGAATGGAAAAGGCCAGGCATGGAATAGAAAGGCATGGTATGGAAAATGCAAGGCAAGGCATGGAAAAGGAAAGGCATGGCATGGTATGGAAAAGGCAAGGCAAGGCATGGCATGGAAAAGGAAAGGTATATCATGGAACAGGAAAGGCATGGCAAGTGAAGGTAAGGCAAGGCATGGCATGGCATGGCAAGGCATGGGATGGAAAGGCATGGTATGGAAAGGAATGGCATGGAAAGGCATGGCATGGTATGGAAAGGCATGGCATAGAAAGGCATGGTATGGTATGGAAAATCATGGTATGGAAAGACAAGACATGGCAAGTGAAGGAAAGGAAAGGTATGGCAAGTCATGGCATGGAAAGGGATACCATACCATACCATACCAAGGCAAGGCAAGGAATACCATACCATACCATACCATGCAAGGCCATGGAAAGGAAAGGCATTCCATACCATACCATACCATGCAAGGACATGGAAAGGAAAGACATACCATACCATACCATACCATGCAAGGAAAGGCAAGGAAATGTAAGGCATGGCATGGCATGGAAAGGAAAGGCATGGCATGGCAAGGCAAGGTATTCCTTCACCTGCCTTGCCTTCACTTGCATACCATACCATACCATACCATGCCATGCCAAGGATACCATAACATACAATACCATACCATTACACCTTTAATTGCATTTTTGTCATAATTTTCAGCCCTTTAGGGCTTGATGTCTAGATATCATACCATACCATACCATGCATGACAAGTGAAGGCAAGGAAAGGAATGGAAAAGGCAAGGCATGGCATGGAAAGGCATGGTATGGTAATACATGGTATGGAAAGACAAGACATGGAAAGAGAAGGAAAGGCAAGGCATGGAAAGGCATGGCATGGCTATGCATACCATACCATACCATACCATACCAAAGCAAGGCAAGTCATGGAAAAGGTTATTTGGATGCAATTTGGAAAAGGCCATCTTGCATTTCAGAATACCATGGATGCAATTTTGTTTGGGATATATTTGGATGTGAGTTTGATTCTTTGAGGATGATTTATATTGTCTATGGTGATTGGTGGATGCTCTTTCACACTCTTGGTTAATTTCTTCATCAATTTTTTCGGTAATAGTGTTTATATTCTACAATTCATTCATTGAAGCTATCAAACCCTTGCTCTTTGTTTATCATTGTGCTGAAAGGATTGTCTCAAGGATAGCATTCCACTACAACCTTGAGGATTTGTCTTTGTTTTTTAGAAGAGGATAGGGAGTTACGGTTCTTAACACTGCTATTCTTACCTCTCTCCAACTCTTTCTTGACAAGTTAAGCTTGGCGTCCTAGGTCATTCTTCATTTAAGGGATAGTTAACCCTACAACCCTTAAGGAGAAAAATTCTCCTAAGACTATCCATCTCCCTTTATCATATTGTGACTCCATTTGCCATTTTTTTCAAAGGCACTGATGCATTGGAGGTTGTGAACCTCTTGCATTGGGTTGTGAACCCTCCTAACCCTCAAAATAACATAACTTTTCTTATATTTGGTCAAAATCAACAAATAAATGGTCAACATTGCTTGCCTTGAAAAGATCTATCAATTTGTGAGATTAGATTTTGGTTTTGACTAATATTTCTTACTGTTGTCATAAATATTTCCTTGTTTCCCCTTAGGACAACAAAAATCTCAAACCCTCATAATTTAAAAGTCTACTTTCTAGCCTTCAAATTCAGCAAGTGAATAGCGCATTCTATACCTCTCGAACAGAGCTTTCATTTAACATCTCCAGCTTGTTGACTTGGTGGTTATTTAGTGTTGTTGTAGAAAAAATTTGCTACAACCAAGTTGTAGTCATATAAGTTTGCATACCATACCATACCATGCCAAGGATATCATACCATACCATGCCAAGGATACCATACCATGCAAGACCATGGCAAGGGAAGACATACCATAACATACCATACCATATCATACCATACCATACCATACCATACCATACCATACCATGCAAGGCAAGGCAAGGAAAGGCAAGGCAAGGCAATGCAAGGCATGGCATGCATGGCAAGGCAAGGTATGCCTTCATTTGACTTGCCTTCACTTGCATACCATACCATAGCATACCATGACATGGATACCATAACATACCATACCATAGCATACTATGACATGGATACCATAACATACCATACCATACATTACACCTTTTATTACATTTTTGTCATAATTTTCAGCCCTTTAGGGCTTGATGTCTAGAATATTTTAGGGCTTCCATGTGCCATCTTTCATTTCAGCATACCATGGTAAGGCAAGGCATACCCTACCATACGATACCATACCCATACCATACCATACCATGGAAAGGAAAGGTATATTGTACCATACCATACCATACCATGGCAAGGAAAGGTAAATCGTACCATACCATGCAAGGCCATACCATACCATGTGAGGTTTAAGTTGAAATTTGTTTAACTAACTTGTTTTAAAGGCTAGGATGCCATACCATACCATACCATACCATGCAAGTCAAGGAAAGGCATACCATACCATTCAAGTCAAGGCAAGGAATACCATACCATACAATACCATGGAAAGGCAAGGCATACCATGGAAATTCAAGGAAATGCATACCATGGCAAGGAAAGGCATACCATACCATACCATGCCATGCATGGCTTGGCAAGGCATGGAAATGACATGGCTTGACAATGTCACGACAATGGAATGGCATGGAAATGACATGGAAATGGAAAGGTATGGAAATGGTATGGAATGGCATGGCGTGGCTTAGAAAGGCATGGCAATGGAATGAAAATGGCATGGCAATGGCATGGCAAGGCATGGAAATGGAATGAAAAGGAAAGGCAAGGAAAGGAAATACAAGGCATGGCATGGCAAGGAAATACAAGGACAAATATAACAACCCTTAAAATAAGTGATCATTATTTGAAAGGGGGATGAAAATGCAAGCTTAAACTAGGGTTTAGATAACAAATTCTTGTTGAAATGAAAGATGACACATGACAACCATACAATATTCAAGACATCAAGCCCTAGAGGGCTGAAAATTATGACAAAAATGTAATAAAAGGTGTCAAAATGTATTCCAAGGGTTTAATTGCAAAGCATGGAAATGGTATGGCAATGTTTCATTTTTTGTTATTCTTGTTTCATTGCAATCCGCATTTTGATTTGAATTTTTCCATGAATAATTTTATGGAACATTATATTTATTGTTATATAGGTTAAAATGGGAAACTACGTGACAAGACATGAGAAGCTACATGACAATGGCATGGCAATGGCATGGCATGGCATGGCATGGCATGGCATGGCAATGGCATGGCAATGGCATGGCATGGCAATGGCATGGCATGGCATGGCATGGCATGGCATGGCAATGGCATGGCAATGGCATGGCATGGCAATGGCATGGCATGAAAATGGAAATGGCATGGAAATGGAAATGGAATTCCATGGCATGGCAATGGAAATGGCATGGAAATGGCAATGGCATGCCATGGCATGGCTTGGAAAGGCATGGCAAGGAATGTCAATGACATGGCATGGCTTGGCAATGAAACGACAATGGCATGGAAATGACATGGAAATGGAAAGGCACGTCAATGGCATGGCTTGGCAAGGCATGGAAATGGCATTGAAATGGCAAGGCATGGAAATGGCATGGCATGGAAAGGCATGGCAATGGCGTGGAAATAGAAATGGCATGCCATGGAATGACTTGGCAAGGAATGACAATGGCATGGAAATGGCATGGCATTAACAGGTTTGTGGAATTAGGTTTGGGAGGGTCCTTTGTCTCCTTGTTTTCTCTAACCCAAAAATTGGGTAGGAGTGTGAAATAAACTCTCATAGATGGTGAAGGGGAAATAATAATGGTTTCAAGTCTCCCTCGAGGAATTTTGGTAGCATATCATTACTTTCTATGGTGTGTCAAGAAATGTAAACTCAAAACCTTTATTTGTAGGTGGAAAATGATACCCATTCTAAGATCTAGTTTCCATGTGAACTCTCTCATTCTATTGATCAAAATCAATAAATATAGTGGACATCATGGAAGACTGAATAAATGTTATTAATAATTGATGGGTTTAATAATATTTACATATACCCACTACACAAGATAAACAAACATGAGTGCATTAATGAGTCATTGACTAGTCTTTTTGGCATTTATGAAGGGTTACACATAAATGAAATGATTTTATATATGTCATGCATAGAAAAAGGGGAATAATGTGTGTGCCCTAGAAATTGGTCAAATTATGGATTGAATCAACTAAGAAACTAACAACTAAGATTCTCAAAGGAATGTCTAGGGAAGATTAGGGTCAAGGTTTTGTCCTAAGGAGACTAGGAATACTAGGACTTATACCTACAGGAGGAAAGAAAGATTTTTATCATGTAGCTCTGGTAAGAGAAGACGTTAGGGTTTTGTGGCATTTTAAAACCCTAGTGCTACCTAATGTGCTTGTTATCGAGAAGATAGAGGGAGTTGATCTTGTACAAGTGTGGGATAAAAATGTAGGTTCCAAAAATGACTTACCATTATGTAAGCTACATTGTTTATTATCTCTAATGGAGTGATATATTGGCTAATATTATCTTATGGTTTCCGCCGCTAGGGTTTGAAGAGCCCAACTTCTAACAACCCCTGATAAGATATTGGTAGGTGCATGTACTTCATATTCTAAATATATACAAAGTGTTTGGGTTGTCCAAATGTTGTGTACTTGCATAATTGAATTTTATCTTATGTCATCTTCGTAATTGAGTAATTATAGTACTAGTTATGGAGGTTAATTTGGCATAACATTAAGATGAGATTGTTAAGCAATTTCAAATTATGTAGAAGATAAATGAGAAAAAATATTTCTATAGTAAATTATTGTAATATGCCATTTTTTAGGTCACAATATTTTCAAGTGACCACTATTTGAGTGTGGATTGTCATTGGATTTAAATGGAGATAATTCAAGAGGTAGTCCATGCATNTGAGGTTGTCACCAATTTCTATGCTAGATGGAGAAAAAGGATACAGGTGGATGAAATGAAGGTTAAAAAATGAGACCTAACGAAAGACTCGACTCGACATCTACGAGATCTAGCGGAACACTCAACTTTAAGGGAGAGGTGATTGTTTCATTTTTTAACGAGCTTGACATAGAAAAAGAACTATGCCCAAGGTTCCAGGTTCAATCCCCAGATGACTGTTTCATTTTTTAACGATCTTGCTATAGAGAAGAGAAACTATGCTCGTGGTGCCCCCAGCATGAAAGCTAGTGGCCTCTGTTTCATTTTTTAACGAGCTTGCCATAGAGAAGGGAAACTATGCTCATGACATGCCCCCAGCATGAAAGCTAGTGGCCTTTGTTTCATTTTTTAATGAGCTTGCCACAGAGAAGATAAACTATGCTCGTAACATGCCCCCAGCATGAAATCTAGTGGCCTTTGTTTCATTTTTTAATGAGCTTGCCACAAAGAAGAGAAACCATGCTCGTGACTTATTTTTGATCATGGCTTCCAAGAGGATAATGCTCTGGGAGGATACCATGTCAAGGGACAAAACTCAGTCATGGCTTCCAAGAGATCTTTGTCAGATGGAAGAGGGTTACTCTGGAAGGAACACATGTCAAGGGTTGTGACAGGGGTAAGGCGATCAGGCTTTAATAACCCTACCGAAGAAATCACCATGTCAACTACCGGATCTAAGTCATCGAAAGTTGAGATCATGGGAGACAATGCCACATAATTGACATGTGGCGGGGGAGATACTGTCTGCATATAGTAACTACTTAGGGAGGTAACCCAGTCAGAGCCAATGCATTAAAGTTGATCAATGGTCACAATAATTCCATCGTGAGGGAAAGATATCACACGAAAAAGAGTGGATACAATAGCTTTCAGGGCATAGACATAATCCCGCCCAAGGAGTAAAGAGAAATCCAAGGGGTCTCGGACTACCATGACATCGATAAAGATAGTTTTCCCTCCCAAAGTTACAGGAAACTAAGGAAGGATCCCTAAAGGTTGACTAGTTCCTCTGTTAAAAGCTAACAGACTATGTGTAACCGGTGCAAGCTGCGGACAACCCAAAGCATACCAAGAAACAGAAGACAAAATACTAACGGACGCACCTTCATCTATCAGCATTTGAGGAACGTCCCAACCACAAACCTGAACTGTAATCTGGAAAGGAACGTGAGAGGGAAGACGAGGTCCAGTTACCGCACCCCAATCAAAAAGGATGGCTTCATTACTTGGAGGGGGTTCCACAGGAGGAGGAGGAATGCCCCCAAGCATGGTAGAGTCTGTATTAACGAGAAAAACATGGGCAGTATCGGGTTTACTCTCTAGAAGGAGAGGAGGATCAACCGATGATTGAATCGGATCAACCGGTGGTGGACTTGGATAGACCACCTTAGCACTCTTCATAGGAAGAGTGGGACTGACCGAGGAAGAGACTGGTTCAGTCACTTTGACATTCCTTAATGAAGGAATGGGATCGATCGATGGCGAAACTAGATCGACCACTTTAGTTTCATTCTCCAAGGGAAGAACGGGGTCGATGGGTGGATACGGATCGACCACTTTGGTGTCACTCTTTTGATGAAGAGCGGAGCTGATCGATGACGGAACTGGATCAGCTACTTGGGTTCGTGGTTCAATCGAGGAGGAAACTAGATTGACCACTTGATCAACCGGACTGACCGAGGATGGAACCGGATTGACCAGT
>JZKD02S0262070.1:0-20795 GCA_000966675.3 Picea glauca
GGTAGAAAATGTTCTACTAGTAGAAGATATGAAACATAATATTCTAAGTGTGACTCAAATGTGTGACCAAGGTCATAAAGTTACTTTTGATTCACAAAAGTGTGAGATAAGAAAATAAGGTTCATGAAAATTGATTGCAATAGTTGCAAGAACTTCAAGCAACATATATGTATTAAGTGAAATTGGAAATGAAAAGTGTTTCCTAGGAAAGGAAGATGAAAGTCGGCTATGGCACAGAAGAATGGGTCACATACATTTTGATAACCTTGTCAAAGTCAACAAAATGGAAGCAGTTAGAGAAATGCCCTAGATCATGAAACCAACCAACACTTTATGCAAGCATTGCCAACAAGGAAAGCAAACATAGACTAGGTTTAAATCAAAAGAATATTCAATGACAAGACCACTAGAAATTGTGCATACTGATCTAGTTGGACACACTAAAATAAAGGGTTTAAAGGGTGATAAATACTTTATGTTATTAGTTGATGATTATACAAGAATGACTACAGTTTTCTTTCTTAGGAATAAGTCAAAAGCTTTTGAAAAATTCAAGGTCTACAAGGAAATGGTTAAAAATGAAATGGATTAAAAAATCAATTGTTTGAGATCTGGTAATGGAGGAGAGTTCACTTCAAAGGAATCTATGGACTATTGCAGCAGACATGGAATAAAAATGCAATTCTCTATTGCTAGGACACCTCAACATAATGGAGTTGTTGAAAGAAAGAACATGACAGTAAAAGAAATGGCTCGAACAATGATAATGGATTTCAAATTGATAGAGATATTTTGGACACAGGCAGTGCTTACAACAGTTCACATTCAAAACAGAGTAATACTTAAAAACAACACTGACAAAAATCCCTATGAGCTATGAAAAGGAAGACCAACAAATGTGAATCACTTTAGAGTTTTTGGAAGAAAATGCTACATCAAAAGAGAAGATGGTAGAATGGGAAAGTTTGACTCTCGTGTGGACAAAGGAGTACTTGTTGGTTACTAAAGTACAAGGAAAGCATACAAGTGTTCAACCTGAGATTGAAAAAAGTTGTGGAAAGCATCAACATAATAATTGATGAAACAAGTAGACAAGAATTAAAGGAAGAATAAAATGAATCAATGGAACAACTTTATGAAGAAGAAGCAGAAGATGAAAAAAGAAGTAGAAGGGGAATATGAAGAGGATCTGATAGAAGCATAAGAGAAAGTTCATCAAGTGCCTCCAAAGACACCTAGAAGACGAGTACAAAAGAATCATCCTTCATATCAGATTATCGGAAACAAAGATGCAGGAGTTGAGACTAGAAGAATAATTTGTTCACCAAAACAAATGCACCTAGCACTCTCATCTACGATTGAACCAACCTATTTTGAAGAGTCCAACAAGGATGAATTTTGGAATAAGGCCATGGATGAAGAATTGGATCAAATAGAGAAAAAAGACACTTGGGAATTGGTTCCAAGACCAAAGGATAAGAATGTGATCAGCACAAAGTCGGTATACAGGAATAAATTGAATGGAGATGGACAGGTTACAAGGAACAAAGCTAGATTGGTATGTAAAGGATATGCACAGGTTGAAGGAATCGAATTTGAAGAGACATTTGCCTCAGTTGCCATAATGGAAGCAATCTAATTGTTTTTAGCTTATGCATGCTCCAAAAATATTAAAGTGTATCAGATGGACATAAAATCAACGTTTCTGAATGGGGAACTTGAAGAAGAAGTCTACATTGAACAACTAGAAGGATTTAAATTGTCAAAGAATGCATATTATGTGTGTAAATTAAAGAAGGCCTTGTATGGTCTAAAACAAGCTTCGAAAGCATGGTACTCTAGATTGGATAAATATCTACAGCAGGAAGGGTTCAGAAAAGGAAGTGCAGAAAACAACCTCTACATCAAGGTCATTCAAGATAGTATTTTATTAATTGAATTTTATGTTGATGATATTATTTTTGAAAGTACTTGTTGAGGAAAAGATATGAAATGATCTTACTCAAGAATTTTCAAATTCTGCTTGGATAAAGAAAAATAGGCGGGAATGTTGCCCTATGTTTATAGCCATCAAAAATAAAATCCTAACTCACAAGTATTGATTACAAGTGCTTAGGCTAGTCTTTTTTACAATTAAAAGCTTGCTGGAAAATTCATTTTAATATGGTTTTCTGAATATAATAGTTGCTGAAATAAATGTAGAGACAAAAGTAAAGACATCAAGATGATAATCAAGACAGATGAGACATAAAGCTCCTTTATTTCATTCCAATTCACTAAAGAGTCATTCTTTTTACAAAATTTCATACAGAAATTTCGGACCAAATTTAAACTTAGACATCCTCGATGGAACATACAAAAGGACCTTTGACAAAAAATAAAAAAATTAACTCTAAAAGTTGGATCATCTTGCCACAGATTGTTGCCCACTCAACTCTGCACAATAGCCTTTGTCAGTCATGAAAAATAATTCACAAACAGACAAGTCTACACAGACTATCAAAGATAGATCAACACCTCTAAAAAACAAGTGTCTGAAAGATGTAATTCAGCCCTGAAGGGGCGGATCAACACCGATTTATCATAATCATTTGAAGGCAAGGAAGGGGCAGTAGTGTATTTTCCTTTGTTAGGGGCATAGTGGGCCTCGGTTTTCAGTCTTTTATTTGAATAACTCATTCCTGTATGCATAATTGATTATCAAATAGTTCCTTTAATAGCCATGCATGACAACTCTTTCAAAATATGAAATGGACTTTGGCTCAGTGACATATCAGACTCATGCAATCCAATCCATACAAAATGTTTAACTATTGTCAATGAGAAGGGGGTGAACAAAAGGTCCTGGGATATGCGATGGGTTTGTATTGAGCGAAACAGGATAAAATGAGGAGGGAAAGAAACATGGTTCCTTCTCAAAGACAACAAACAATCAACTGTAATGCAAACCAAATAAAATATCAATGTGATCCAACCAAGAAACTGCAATTCCAAACCACTTCAATACATAATTCTTATTAACTGTAGTTAAATTTTAAGAACAAGGAGTGAAAAATGAATGTGGGAAGGCGATGAGATTATAATTAGAAAAAAACGAGAAAATGGTAGGGAGGAGAGCGGATATTGTTCATAAAATTAATTAAGTAATCCATAACCATTCTATATCAAACGCAAAAGATCCAACACCAACCAAACATTATTGTGCTCATTTAAACAACCACTATGTATAACCTAATAGATTTTGTGTATTACTTGTTCTTTGCTCGTAATTAAATAATTAATGTAGAGTTATCAAAACAAGACAATATGCCTTCCACGACAACCTGTAAGAGTTATGTTTCTTCCCACCTGTCCCAGTTAATATTTAAACAATTTCTAAATGGACACACACTCACTTGTTTCAATCTATCTTATCAAAACATCAACCACCATCCAAAATTATTTCTTCAAAAAACACAGACACTAAAATCACACCTGATTTCATTCCTCAAGTTTACTTAACAATTAATTTGTAATGAGAGCATACTGCCACAACACCCATGCCTATCTCCATTAAGATGCATGATATTCATTAAAAATACATAGTGGACAGTCAAACACATGATCTGTATTTTAATTTGCAAAGATCATGACTTGCCATTTAAACACACAGACAACAATCACCACTTAAACTCATACTATGCTTGGGAAACACATACCATTCGACAAAATGCAGAGTATCTCTGTGACTGTACAGGTCCAACTATTATGAATTTAAACATCCACAATGTTGGGATGTCAATCAATATAACGAGGTAGTAAAAGTAAGCTTGATCTTGTCTCTCAAATTAATCAAATTGCAACAAAACCATACTATGTAAAAACTTATGACCATATATGATGGCGCAACCAATAATATCCATAGCATATACAGTGGATGGTCATACCATAATCACCACGATTGCAATACTCCCATGGAAATTTAACAGTCACAACAATCATTAACTCAACTTAACATGATGTAGGCATGTCACACATACCCATGCATCACGCAATAAGTATTGTTGTGACTTAACCAATTAAAACTAATGTTGGGTTGACAATTCAACAACTACAATGCAAGGGACAACGACTGTGCATTCACTCTGATTCTCCAATCAACCAAATTACCATGCTGAGTTTATCAAATTAATTGTGATAATAACCAATGCAGTGGCTAAATACCAAAACCAACACCACTATCAACATAATCAACAGATACGAGCCACAAATCGAACACTTTCGACCATACACCAACAACTCATAACAACCAACAATATACCTAATAGGCACTAACGGTTCCCTCCATCAAAACCCGGGCTTGAGAAATCAAGGGTTTGCTTTGGGGACCAACACAGGGAACTGGAGTCGACTCCCATCATCATGTGAGAACCTCTGAGACCAACAGTGCACACACTGGGTATACCGCAAATGACTTTGCAGACAAGGTGACAATTCCCTTCATAGGAGAGACTTTGAACAAAGGAGTAAGGATCCATTTTGGCCTTGTAACAATACTTATAACATGTAGGGTATAACCCTCATGGCTCCCCCAATCAACCAACTAACAAAACTGAGATGTAACAGAGTCGAGAAGAAGCAATATAACCCACTGTGCAACCATCAGTAGCACAAGCAACCCATACACAAGTGAAACAAAGCGCAGTGACACAAGGTGTTTCAAAACTAGTAAACCTTATAACAACAAAAGACTGGGTATGGTGATACGAATGCGTGGAGACAACCAGCTTCTCTAGGCCAAATGAAACCCTCCAACTAGAATCAGCAAGGATTCCAGAGATCCTTTATGGCTGCTAACACTCAGAACGACCAATGACACTGTGACTTCAACCATTATTGCAATGAAAACCATCAACGATTCATTCTAGAAAAATATCACAAATTTACACAGTTGCCATACTTAAGGAAATCACAAACCCATACATCTCGAACCAATATCTATTTCATAACTAGATCATATTCATGGATGGAGAAAAGACATACATGTAACGAAAAACACCTTAAAGACACAAGCTTGGTCGAGTGGTTCTTCCTCTGCTTGAAAGTCGAAGCCTAACCACACTAAAACACAGTTGAACAATATCCAAACTAGGGTGGTGGTCAGTGGAAGGAGTAGGAGTGACGTGCAATAAATGCATGTTGCCTCCACCCTCAAATCATTCAACTCCTTAGTACACATCAACCCACTAATCCATTAATTCATTCAATCGAACCATGCATAGAAGCCAACATCCACTACTTGTCAAGTGCGCCACCCATATCACATATATCCATTGCCAACTTATACCATAATGCACATCAACTATATAACTCAATAAATCGCATAGCTATTAACTTATTAGCTAGGATAACAACGATCATTTTAATTTCAATGCATGTAGTGTAGCATAAGAGCATAGTTTGATTTCTTCCTTTTGCATTTTGTTTAGGTTGCTTTTATCTCTCTTCAACTATTCTTATGTATTGTTGCTAACATGTCTATTGTGCAGGTGTCACAATAATGAATCCAGGGATAGATAGTAATGATAACAATAAATAACATAGGTCGTTGTAACATAAAATTTGAGCCTGGAGCAGCAGAAAAAACACATAATATGCCTTATCCATCATCTAATTGTCGCAATTAGAACCAACACATAATAGGCCTCCATCACCAATAAAACCAAGATTTCATCAACCATGTAAGCAGTGTCGAACAGTAGCATAAACATGAAATAAGAACCGGATCTGATCTCCCAATCTACAAGGGGGTCCCACATACTAGTATTATATATCTCATTAGCTTATAATTAATAGGCTTAAGAAATACTTTGTGGGCGAAATCCTCGTTGTGATTTTAATCGTCAAAAAACTCGCGAATCCACAAGGAAATTGTTTTTCAACAGATTTAGAACTTGGAACTCATGGTTTCGCAGTTCTAGCAAATATCACCAGGAAGATTATGCAACAAGGGGGAGTGAGCATATTTGATGGAAAAATGATTGGGAATTTGGGAATAAATCATGAAAAGTGTTAAGTGTGATGGTTTTTACCACTGTGTGCATAATAGTTCAATTGAGATCAAATCTTAACTTCAAGGAGAAAATTCATGGACTTGCTCTCTTAATTTCTAAAATGGATGAAGAAAAGGAAAGTAGAAGCGGGAGATAACCCCAAAATTTTTTAGACGATAGTGGAGCAGATAATAAATTCAAGGGTGCTTTAAGGGGAAACATCGTAACAATTGTGTAAAATTGATTGTTATTGACTAATAATGCTTTGCGGGAGTGTCATTGTGGTAGAACTGATCTTACTTCCTATTTTGACCAAATTAACTAAAAGATGGTAAGAAACAAATTCACGACAGAAGTAAAACTGCGAGATTAAAACAACAACAATAAAATGACAGAAACGTAAAAGAAGTAAAAAAAAAAAAATTAAAACAGAAAGCAGAAGTCAAACTATTGTGAAGAAGAAAGAAAATAGTGCAAAATTGAAAGCAAATCTAGGTTACTAGTATACATAAAAAAACAACAGTGTTAGATCTCTTCACATTGGTCCCTCGCAATATTTCAAGTGAGAACCGTTAGTACTGTAGGAAAATGACTACTCCTGTAAATCCTTTAGAATGTAAGAGTTAGTATCCAGGACAAAATAAATTTTGAAAGGACCCAGAAATAACACTTGGAACTCTGAGGCAATTATCAACCCCTTAATGTATATGATTATATCATCAAGGTAGATATGTATACTGATCAATTCATCAAGAGGGAAAGGATTTATCATAATAGCCTGACTGAAAGTGTGTGAATTAACACAGGTTCTAATATGATCAATAGTCTTTGAAACATGTACCCAATTGGAAACCCATTCAGGTTATACTGAAAAAATAATCCCAGACCTTAAGAAATTTTCCAACTCCCTTTGAAAAGTTACTTTAAATGCATAGTTAATAGGTCTTATCTTCTCCTTACTAGTTTCATGCTTTCCTTGATGGGGATAGCATGTTGTATGAGACCAGGATAAAAACCATGAAGATCCTTATAAGACCAAGAAAAAACATCTTGAAATATACTAAGTAGCTTGGCCAACTTCATTTCTTCTTTATCAAAACATTGGACACTTATTTTAACATTCCTTTAAGATTCTAGTGCCCCAATGTTCAAGGAGATGGTTTTACCCACCTTCCTTCTTGACTCCTCTTCTTTCTGTTTCTCTTTATTTCCTACATCACCCGATGAAAAAGAACTCTTGTTGTTTTCTATGGATATAATTTCCTTGGTATTAAGAGGTTCATCTTGAATGAAATCACAAACTCTCTCATCATTAGGGAGGGCTTGCCAAGCTTATACATTGTCAGGGATATGTGGACGATATAGATATTGAAAAGAACAATCATGCCTGTGAGGAAAAGGTTGTTGATTAGGAGAAGCTGCAAATATAGCTAACCAATCAACCATTGAATTCAACTCCCTCTTAACATGAGTGATGTTGAAAGACAAAAGGTTCAAGAAACGCGCCCAAATAGTTTGGGTGTATTGTTTCATCAACTTTTCACTAGGAAAGTATATCTTATGTACCAGGTTCACAACAAGCTCATAATCTCCAAAATATGAAAGGTGGCCACAACCAAGATTATAGGCATTTTCAATGCCTAATAATAAAGCTTTGAATTCAGTGACATTGTTTGTACAATCAAACTCCAAACTGTAAGACAAATTATGAATTTTCCCTATAGGGGAAACCAAGATAATGCCAGCCCCATTACCTTCATTAGAGTGTGAACCATCGAATTCCATGTGCCACATATCATCATCTAAATCGATTTGTCCCAAAGGAATATTATCCTCCTCAGCAAATATGGAATACACTCCTAGGTCTTCTTCGATATAGTTTACTTTAGGTTGTGGAACGCTCTCTATGTAGAGTGAAATCCTTCCATCTCTAAGGAATATAATGTTTTTACCATTCCAAGGAACGAATAAATGTGTCTCGTTGGGTGAGAGATATCCACTTATTAAGGCTTGCAAATATCTTCCCAAGATAATTGAGTAATTGTTTATCAACATATCAATTACATGAATACTAAGGGTTGTCCTTATTCCAAGGTGTGCGCATAGAACTAAGGTTACATATTTAATCTCACCTATGGTTGTTTGTTGTAGGCTATTGTAGGAGAGCAAACTTCTGGCATTTTCATTTGTACAAGAAGAGCCTATCTTTTCCATAATAATCTTCGACATCACACTTGGGCCCGAACCGCCATCAATGAGGCAACAATGGGCGATCTTATCCATAATTTTTACAAAAATATAAAAAGGGGGATTTTTTATAGGGTATCTAAATTTATGTATGCCTACTTTATTTACAGACGAATCCTCTTCGTTTACCTCTACAGAAATATTGGCTAAAACATAAGCTTTTCCTTCCATAAATTGTTTCATATGCATCTGTTGTTCAGGGACGACAACCATGTCCAAAAGGGTTGCATCTGCTTTGATGTTAGCCAACTAATTCAAAATATTGTACTTGGAAGAGGGAGAGGGGAAGTTGTTCCTTAACTGTCAGGAACCTTAGGAACCTGAAGAGTATCAGTGGGTGAGGATGAGATTGGTCTAGAAGAATTGCGGGGAGGATCAAATTTGTCCTTAGGAGCATAGGCTTTGTTCCTAGTATTGATGATCATGACATATTCTGGCTCTGCGAAATATAGGAAAATGATAGTAGTTTTTGGTATTTTACCAAAGATCTTAACTCTAGAACTCTTCCTTACTTCACATGTGGATTCCTCATGGTGTTCTTCAC
Organism: Picea glauca; assembly: GCA_000966675.3. Classification (NCBI taxonomy): domain Eukaryota; kingdom Viridiplantae; phylum Streptophyta; class Pinopsida; order Pinales; family Pinaceae; genus Picea; species Picea glauca. The sequence goes on from JZKD02S0262070.1 coordinate 8,824, forward strand.
AAAAGTTACACCAACTTCGAGGCAATATAGCTTTAGGCTAAAATTCATTCTCACTTGGACTTCTAAAGGGGGTTACATAAGAGGATGAATCTCCAGGGGTGAGAGGAGAGATAGTTCCTTTTTGCTCATATGATATCATACGATTGTTCATATCTTTTACTAGTTGTAAGAGGGCGGACATGTCTGCCTATTTAACTGATTCTCCCTAGGGAAGACCTATTCTTTCGAGTTGTTCTTCATACTCTGAACAAGTATGTAGAGCGGAACCAAGATTATCAATGGAATTTTCCTCAAGCCTATGATGATAGGGGGAAGGTAACACATTGTATTAATGCATGAAAGCGGCTTGGTTCTGAGGTCGAATGAATTCAAGGATATGATTGTATAGCTTAGTGAAACGCAAGTTGAAAGACTTGATGGCCTCACCATCCTTATAGGTAATTTTATTATATTCCCATAACTTCTCGGCTGGGATTTTAGATTTCCCATAAGTGGATATGAACCAATAGATTAACTCTTCCCAAGTAGACAGAATCTTAGGAGGAAGGTCAAATAAATCGACTGCAGCCTTTCCTTCCAAGGAATTGACGAATAAGCGCATGCAAGTATCATTGTCATTGGCTTTTATGTTGTGAAAAGCATTAGAAAATGCCACCAATTGTTCATTCCTAGTGATAGTGTTATTTCCTGAAAACCTAGGAAGATGTTCTTTGAATTTAGAAAGTGGACGAGTGGCAGGTGTTAGGTTAAGAGGAGAGGACACATGCCATGGTGTGGTTGTGGGGTCTTCTTCAAACTAAAAAAGCCCATACTTTTTAATGAATTTAGTGGGATTCGTAGTAGATTGGATAGGCATATGGTGGCTATATAATCTACCAATCATTGGCGAAGATGAAGAGTGAGAAGAGGAAGCACTTCCAGTTCCACCAAAGCCACCACTAGATTCCATCTTGTGGATGATATATGAGGAAAAGAAAGACGAACTGGATGAATTAGAAAAAGTTCTCCTTAGAGCACTTTTTTGGGTAGATAACACAACGTTCCTTCTTCCTATTTCAACAATAGGATTAATTTAAGGTTATAAGCCTCTTCTTCTTCTAGAAACACGAGACTCTAAGGACATGTAATAAGGCCAAAACTGAAGAAACAATAAGGTTACTGTTGATTTCTAGGCTGTCTACATCTAGCTTCCAAACATTCCTGGACACTAATATCTCATTCAATTGCTTCTCAAGAATGATTAAGCTCAGCACGAGTATTAGCAGTGTCTAAAATGGTGTTAAATAGGTTCAAAGCAATGCTGGTCTGATCTTGAAGACCAGGCTCAATATTGGGTTTCCTTGTAATAGTTACAGTCATTAAGAAATAAAACAATCAAAGAATCAATATCATCAAAATAGATGTATCGATGAAAATCGAGTATAAAAATTAACCAGAGAGATCTTGAAGATCTCCCCAGTATGGTTGCCAAATAAATGTTGAGGTAAAGATATGAAATGATCTTACTCAAGCATTTTTAGATTTTGCTTGGCTAAATAAAAATAGGTGGGAATGTCACCCTATGTTTATAGCCATCAAAAATAAAATCCTAACTCACAAGTATTGATTACAAGTGCTTAGGCTAGTCTTTTTTACAATTAAAAGCTTGCTGGAAAATTTATTTTAATATGATTTTCTGAATATAATAGTTGTTGAAATAAATGTAGAGACAAAATTAAAGACACCAAGATGATAATCAAGACAGATGAGACATAAAGTAATTCTTTATTTCATTCCAATTCACCAGATTCATTCTTTTTACAAAATTTCATACAAAAATTTCAGACCAAAGTCAAACTTAGACATCCCCAATGGAACATGCAAAAGGACCTCTGGCAGAAAATAAAAAACTGAACTCTAAAAGTTGGATCATCTTGCCACATATTGTTTCCCACTCGACTCTGCACAATAGCCTTTTTCAGTCATGAAAACTAATTCACAAACAGACAAGTCTTCACAGACTATCAAAGATAGATCAACACCTCTGAAAAATAAGTGTCTGAATGATGTAATTCAGCCCTGAATCTTGCGTTCTACAATAAGACCCTGCTACCATAAAAAAGAATTAGGCTTGTGATAAATTAAGGAATGAATGAAAACTGAACTATCTCAACATAAACTCAAAGAGAAAACCTTAGTATGCTTCTCCTTCTATCCCCCTTTTGTTCCTCCCTTTCCTTTTTCCTTTAAGCAAATTAGAATTGGTTGAAGTAGTTGAACTACCTCATTAGTTAAGTTAACTAAAAACTCAACCAAATTTTTAGTTAGGGGGGAAAGTAATAAATCATAATAAGAGTTATAATTAAATAATAACTAGTAGGTGGGAGCCCTTGTGACTCACATTTGGCTCTTAACAATTATAACATACTAGTTAATTAAGCAAAACACCCCTCCTTGTATAACCTAATCAATTTTGTGTATTACTTGCTCATTGTTCACAATTAAATTATTAACGCAGAGTCATCAAAACAAGACAATATGCCTTCCACAACAACCTGTAAGAGTTTTGTTTCTTCCCAATTGTTTGAGTTAATCTTTAAACAATTTCTAAATGAATACACACTCACTTGTTTCAATTTGTCTTATCAAAACATCAACCATCATCTAGAATTATTTCTTCAAAAAACATAGACACTAAAATCACACCCGATTTCATTCCTCAAGTTTACTAAACAATTAATTTGTAATGAGATCATACTGCCACAGCACCCATGCCTATCTCTGTTAAGATGCACGATATTCATTAAACATACATAATGGGCAGTCAAACACATGATCCATATTTTAATTTGCAAAGATCCTGACTTTCCATTTAAACACATGGACAACAATCACCACTTAAACTCATACTATGCTTGGAAAACACAGACCATTTAACAAAATGCAGAGTATCTATGTGACTGTACAGGTCCAACTATTATGAATTTAAACATCCACGATGTTGGGATATCAATCAATATAACGAGGTAGTAAAAGTAAGTCTGATCTCGTCTCTCAAATTAATCAAATTGCAACAAACCATACTATGTAAAAACCCATGACTATCTCTGATGGCCCAACCAATAATATCCATAGCGTATATAGTGGATGTGTTGGATATGTGTTATATTCTGTGCATGTGTGTGTGTGGGTGCGTCAGATATGACAACTGCGTCTGACCATCCCTCGTAGTAGTTCTTTGTTTGTTTCATGTGCACCGAGCGCTTTCCTAGGGGGGTCCCACGGGGGGGGCATGTATGCCCCCCCTGGTTACGTGCAACGTTCAGGGCAGTGCCTCAAAAAAAAAACATTGGGCGGTTTTTTCTATTTTAGTGGTTTACTAAAAATAATCCTGGTTTTAGGGATTAGGGTTTTGGTATCTATGGAATACCTAAAAACATTGTATATATTGTATAGTGAATGGTTAAATTTGATATAATGAATATAAGAAAGGTTTTCTCGGTTGAGGATTTCTGGTATAAAATCTTTGTGTACTCTGTGTATGAGCCATTGATTAAATTTTTTTTTGCTTAAGAATCTATATGAATTGCTTTACTTCATAGATTTAAAACTTACAGGATGACCATACCATAATCACCATGATTGCAATACTCCCATGGAAATTTAACAGTCACAACAATCATTAACTCAACTTAACATGATGTAGGCACACCACACATACCCACACATCACGCAATAAGTATTGTTGTGACTTAACCAATTAAAACTAATGTTGGGTTAACAATTCAACAATTACAATGCAAGGGACATCGACTATGCATTCACTCTAATTCTCCAATCAACCAAATTATCATGCTAAGTTTATGAAATTATTTTTGATAATAACCAATGCAGTGGCTAAATACCAAAACCAACACCATTGTCAACATAATCAACATAGACAAGCCGAAAATCAAACACTGTCGACCATACACCAACAACTCATAACAACCAATAGTAAACCCGATAGGCCCTAATGGTTCCCTCCATCAAAACCCGGGCTTGAGAAATCAAGGGTTTTCTCTATGGACCAACACAGGGAACTGGAGTCGACTTTGAACAGACAGGGTGACAATTACAGTGATAGGAGAGACTTTGAACAGAGGAGTAAGGCTCCATTTTGGCCTTGTAACAATACTTAGAACACATAGGGTATAACCCTCGTGGCTCCCCCAATCAACCAACTAACAACGCTGAGATCAAACAAAGTCAAGAAGAAGCAATATAACCCAATGCACAACCATTAGTAGCACGAACAACCCATACCCAAGTGAAACAAAGTGTAGTGACACAAGGCACTTCAAAACTAGTAAACCCTGTAACAGCAAAAGACTAGGTATGGTGATACAAATGCGTGAAGACAACCAGTTTCTCTAGGCCAAGTGAAACCCTCCAACTAAAACTAGCAAGGATGACAGAGATCCTTTATGGATGCTAACACTCAGAACAACCAATAACATTGTGGCTTCAACCATTATTGCAATGAAAACCATCAACGATTGATTCCAGAAAAATATCACAAATTTACATAGTTGCCATACTTAAGGAAAGGACAGACCCATACATCCCGAGAAAATATCTATTTCATGACCAGAGAAGATTCATGGATGGAGAAAAGGCATACATGTAACCAAAAACACCTTAAAAATGTGAGCTTGGCCGAGTGGTTCTTCCTCTACTTGAAATTCCGAGCCTAACCATAGCAAAACACAGTTGAATAATATCCAAACTAGGGTGGTGGCCAGTGGAAGGAGTAGGAGTGACGTGTGGTAAATGTATGTCTCCTCCACCCTCAAATCAATCAATTCATTAGTACACACCAGCCCACTAATCCATTAATTCATTCAATCAAACCATGCATCGAAACCAACATCCACTACTTGTCAAAAGTGCCACCCATATCACATTTATCCATTGCCAACTTATACCATAATGCACATCAACTATATAACTCAAAAAATTGCATAGTTATTAAATTATTATCTAGGATAACAACGATCATTTTAATTTCAATGCATGTAGTGTATCATAAGAGCATAGTTTGATTTCTTCCTTTTGCATTTTTTTTAGGTTGCTTTTATCTCTCTTCAACTATTCTTATGTAATGTTGCTAACATGTCTACTATGCATGTCTCATAGTAATGAATCCAGAGACAGATAGTAATGATAACAATAGATAACATAGGTCGTTGTAACATAAAATGTGAGCCTAGAGCAGCAGAAAAAACACATAACATGCCTTATCCATCATCCAATTGTCACAATTAGAACCAACACATAATAGGCCTTATCCATCACCAATAAAAAAAAGATTTCATCAACCATGTAAGCAGTTTTGAAGAGTAGCATAAACATGAAATAAGAACCGGATCTGATCTCCCAATCTACAAGGGAGTCCCACCTACTAGTATTATATATCTCATTAGCTTATAATTATTAGGCTTAATCAATTGCGAGCAAAATCCTCATTGTGATTTTAATCGTCAACAGTATTGATGACAGGTTAAGCCAAAAATTTGCAAAGGAATTGTAAAATGAATTTGAAATGTCATTACTTGGAGAACTATCCTTCTTTCTGGGTCTTCAGATACATCAAAGAAACCAAGGAATTTTTCTTTCTCAAACCAAGTATATCAAAGAAATGCTAAAGAGGTTCGGAATAGAAGATTGCAAACCAATTATCACTCCCATGCAAACCAGTTGCAAGTTGAGCAAATATGATGATTCAAAGTCTACATATAAGAGGCAATACAAGTCAATGATTGGTAACCTAATATATGTGACAACATCCAGACCATATGTAATGCAGGGAGTTGGACAGGAAGGCTTTGAGTATCTTCGCCAGAGACTCGGAGTTATTTCCACTCCAAAATGAATGCTTTTGAATGTTTATCTTATATGTCTTAGATGTACACAAGGAAGCACCATAAAGAAGATTGTTCAGGTTGGGAGATTAGATGATTCAGTTAGGGGGAGCAGACCTGAATGGAAAGATACCTTTGTCATTGATGACAAAGGGGGATATATTTATCAAATGCAAAGGAAAAAGGCATGGCTCCATGGGGAGCATTGGTCACAAAGATGTAAGCATGGTTCGATGGGGGGCATGAGTGATATGATTTTAGTATTGCATCATAGTGTTGCCACCAATGTCAAAAGGGGATATTGTTTATTAATTGGGTTGGTTGTCATTGATGTCAACCCTTGAAGAAAGTCCACTAGTGAATTCCGGTAGCACAAAGGTTTGGGTAATGGACCCAAGTTTGTTTGATGTATAATGGTATGAGTTTTGATATATTTGCAGGTAATACTATTCTATATGGATATTAAATGTCATGCCATTTTTGGTGGTATGTGGAACATCACATAACTCCTCACGGGTTGAGATTTATGGCCTTATGAAGTTGGATGACCCTCATATGTTGGCTTGAAGCCCCAAAAGGTCAAAAAAGTCAAAGTGCTTGCAAAGAAGAAATTATTTAACTAATAAAGTGAAGTGACAAAGTCAAAGAGGATTATTTAAATAATAAAGTGAAGTGACAAAGTCAAAGAGGATTATTTGAATAATAAAGTGAAGTGACAAAGTCAAGGAGGATTATTTCAATAATAAAGTAAATGGAGAACTTTCTAATTATGGAAAGTGATTATAAGAAGGTTAACCCTAAAATGAGGAAAATGGGTTAAGTAGTCAAGTGGCTATTGGATATATGGACAAGTGGCAAATTGGGCAAAGTTGGACATAGGTGACTATGTGGACAAAGTCGATATGTGGACAAAGTGGTCTAGAATATGCTTCTAAGGAAGCTACATGAAAGTATAAATAAGAGGCTCTTAACAATTATATCATAACTAGTTAAATAAACAAGAATATATCTCCTTGTGACTCCCATCATCACATGCAAGTTGGACAATTTATCACAATGATATTTGACATTATTTTAAAAAATGCATTACTCATATATCCAAAACAAAACATGTTGTCCAAAACCTTTGAAGTCAACCGTCATCAACAATGATTAAAATAAAACTCAAAAACCATATTTTCCACTCTGAGATGCAATCTTTCCTTGATTGATGTTGTCACCCTTTGATTTCTCTGAATTTTCCTTTGGCTATGTTGAGCCTTTAGGCCCGATCTCGCTGATCACATGAGAAAAATAGTCCCTCAATTGCATGCAAGAGGACATCGATTTATCATAATCATTTGAAGGTGAGGAAGGGGCGGTAGTGGCTTTCCCTTTATTAGGGCTATAGTGGGCCTCGGTTTTTAGCCTTTTATTTGAATAACTCATTCATGTATGCATAATTGATATGCAAATAGTTCATTTAACAACCATGTAAGACAAGTCTTTCAAAATATGAAATAGACTTTGGCTCAGCGACATATCAGACTCATGCAATCCAATCCATACAAATTGTTTAATTATTGTCAATGAGTAGGGGGTGAACAAAAGGTCCTGGGATATGCGAGGGGTTTGTATTGAGTGAAACATGATAAAATGAGGAGGGAAAGAACCATGGTTACTGCTCAAAGACAACAAACAATCAACTATAATGCAAACCAAATAAAATATCACTGTGATCCAACCAAGAAACTATGATTCCAAACTGCTTCAATACAAAATTCTTATTAACTATAATTAAATTTTAAGAACAGGGAGTGAAAAATGAATGTGGGAAGGCGATGTGATTGTAATTAGCGAAAAGTGAGAAAATGGTAGGGAGGAGAGCACATACTATTCATAAAATTAATTAAGTAATCCATAACCATTCTATATCAAATGCAAAAGATCCAACACCAACCAATAATTAGTGTGCTCATTTAAACAACCACTGTGTATAACCTAATCAATTTTGTGTATTACTTGCTCATTGTTCACAATTAAATCATTAACGTAGAGTCATCAAAACAAGACAATATGCCTTCCACGACAACCTGTAAGAGTTTTGTTTCTTCCCAAATGTCCTAGTTAATATTTAAACAAATTCTAAATGAACGCACACTCACTTGTTTCAATCTGTCTTATCAAAACATCAACCATCGTCCAGAATTATTTCTTCAAAAACACAGAGACTAAAATCACACATGATTTCATTCATCAAGTTCACTTAACAATTAAATTGTAATGAGATCATACTACCACAACACCCATGCCTATCTCTATTAAGATGCATGATATTCATTAAACATACATAGTGCATAGTCAAACACACGATCTGTATTTTAATTTGCAAAGATCCTAACTTTCCATTTAAACACACAGACAACAATCACCACTTAAACTCATACTATGCTTGGAAAACAAAGACCATTCGACAAAAAACAGAGTATCTCTGTGACTGTACAGGTCCAACTATTCTGAATTTAAACATCCACAATGTTGGGCTATCAATCAATATAACGAGGTAGTAAAAGTAATCCCGATCTCATCTCTGAAATTAATCAAATTGCAACAAAACCATACTGTGTAAAAACATGTGACCATCTCTGATGGCGCAACCAATAATATCCATAGCATATACATCAGATGGTCATACCATAATCACCACGATTGTAATACTCCCATGGAAATGTAATAGTCACAGCAATCATTAACTCAACTTAACATGTTGTAGGCATGCCACACATACCCATGCATCACGCAATAAGTATTGTTGTGACTTAACCAATTAAAACTAATGTTGGGTTAACAATTCAACAATTACAATGCAAGGGACAGTGACTGTGCATTCACTCCAATTCTTCAATCAAACAAATTACCATGCTGAGTTTATCAAATTAATTCTGATAATAACCAATGCAGTGGCTAAATACCAAAACCAACACCATTGTCAACATAATCAACAGAGACAAGTCAGAAATCGAACATTGTCGACCATACACCAACAACTCATAACAACCAACAATATACTTGATAGGCCTTAACGGTTCCCTCCATCAAAACCCAGGCTTGAGAAATAAAGGGTTTGCTCTGTGGACCAACACAGGGAACTAGAGTCCACTCCCATCATCGTGTGAGAACCTCTGAGACCAATGGTGCACACACAACGTATACCACAAATGACTTCGCAGGCAGGGTGACAATTCCCGTGATAGGAGAGACTCTGAACATAGGAGTAAGGCTCCATTTTGGTCTTGTAACAATACTTAGAACATGTAGGGTATAACCCTCGTGGCTCTCCCAATTAACCAACTAACAATGATGAGATAGAACAGAGCTGAAAAGAAGTAATATAATCCACTGCGCAACCATCAGTAGCATGAACAACCCATACCCAAGTGAAACAAACCGCAGTGACACAAGACGTTTCAAAACCAATAAACCCCATAACAACAAAAGACTGGTTATGGTGATACAAATGCATGAAGACAACCAACTTCTCTAGGCCAAACGAAACCCTCCAACTAAAACCAACAAGGATGACAAAGATCCTTTATGGCTTCTAACACTCAGAACAACCAATAACACTATGACTTCAACCATTATTTCAATTAAACCCATCAACAATTCATTCGAGAAAAATATCACAAATTTACACAGTTTCCATACTTAAGCAAAGAACAGACCCATACATCATGAGCCAATATCTATTTCATAAGCAGAGCAAATTCATGGATGGAGAAAAGACATACCTGTAACCAAAAACACTTTAATAACTTGATCTTGGTAAAGCGATTCTTCCTCTGCTTGAAAGTCGGATCCTAAACACAGTTGAACAATATCCAAACTAGGGTGGGGGCCAGTGGAAGGAGTAGGAGTGATGTGCAGTAAATGCATCTCACCTCCAACCTCAAATAATTCAATTCATTAGTACACACCAACCCACTAATCCACTAATTCATTCAATCAAACCATGCATCGAAACCAACATCCACTACTTGTCAAACGTGCCACCCATATCACATTTATCCATTGCCAACTTATACCATAATGCACATCAACTATTTAAATCAATAAATCGCATAGCTATTAACTTATTATCTAGGATAACAACGATCATTTTAATTTCGATCCATGTAGTGTATCATAAGAGCATAGTTAGATTTATTCCTTTTGCATTTTGTTTAGATTGTTTTTATCTCTCTTCAACTATTCTTATGTATTGTTGCTAACATGTCTATTGTGAAGGTGTCACGGTAATGAATCCAGTGACAGATAGTTATGATAACAATAGATAACATAGGTCATTGTAACATAAAATTTGAGCCTAGAGCAGTAGAAAAAACACATAACATGCCTTATCCATCATCCAATTGTCGCAATTAGAACCAACACATAATAGGCCTTATCCATCGCCAATAAAACCAAGATTTCATCAACCATGTAAGAAGTGTCGAATAGTAGCATAAACATGAAATAAGAACCGGATCTGATCTCCCAATATACAAGGGGGTCCCACCTACTAGTATTATATATCTCATTAGCTTATAATTATTAGTCTTAAGCAATACTTTGTGGGCGAAATCCTTGTTGTGATTTTAATCGTCAACAGTATTGATGACAAGTTAAGCCAGAAATTTGCAAAGGACATGTAGAATGAATTTGAAATGTCATTACTTGGATAACTATCCTTCTTTTTGGGTCTTCAGATACGTCAAAGAAACCAAGAAATTTGTATTTCTCAAACCAATTATATCATAGAAATGCTAAAGAGGTTCGAAATGGAAGATTGCAAACCAATTATCACTCCCATGAAAACCAGTTGCAAGCTGAGCAAAGATGATGATTCAAAGTCTACATATTAGAGGCAATACAGTTCAATGATTGGTAGCCTACTATATGTGACATCATCTAGACCAGATGTAATGCAGGGAGTTGGATAGGTGGAACGATTTCAAGCAGCACCAAAGGAATCACATGTATTAGCAATGAAGAGGATTTTCAGATATTCCAAAGGAACATAAGAGTTTGGATTATGGTATCCAAAAGGAAAGGATCCATCACTTATTTCCTACATAGATGTCGATTGGGCAGGTTGCATTGATGACCGACGAAGCACCAGTGGAGCAACGTTCTACTTGGGTGAGTGTTTAGTATCATCGATAAGAAAAAAACAATCATCAATATCTTTATCTACAGCCGAGGCAGATTATATTGCAACAACAACATGTTGTACACAGGTTCTATGGATGAAACAAACTCTGACAGATATACAGGTTGAGTATGATGAGCCCATTCCAATCTATTGTGATAATACAATCACCATCAATATCTCAAAGAACCCGGTGATACAGTAAAAAACAAAGTACATTCCAATCAAGTATTACTTTCTACAGGAACAGATTGAAGAAAAGAACATCAGAGTTGAATATGTGGGCACAAAAGAACAAGTGGCAGGCATCTTTACAAAACCGCTTCCATGGGAAGCTTTTAAGTATCTTCGCCAAAGACTCAGAGTTATTTCTACTCTAAAATGAATTATTTTGCATGTTTATCTTATATGTCTTAGATGTACACAAGGAAGCACCATAAAGAGGATAGTTCAAGTTGGAAGATCAGACAAGTCAGTTAGGGGGAGCATACCCGTATGGAAAGATACATTTTCCATTGATGACAAAGGGGGAGAGGTTTATCAGATGCAGAGGACAAAGGCATGGTTCCATGGGAAGTGTTGGTCACAAAGATACAGGCATGGTTCGAGGGGAAGCATGAGTGATATGATTTTAGTATTGCATCAGAGTGTTTCCATCAATGCCAAAGGGGGATACTGTTGATTAACTAGGTTGGTTTTCATTGATGTCAACCCTTGAAGAAAGTTTGGTAGTGAATTTCAGTAGCACAAAGGTTTGGGTAATGGACCCAAGTTTTTTTGATGTATAATGGTAGGATTTTTTATATATTTGTAGGTAATACTATTCTATATGGATAGTACATGTCATGTTATTTCTGGTGGTATGTGGAACGTCACATAACTCCTCACAGTTTGATCGTTATGGCCTTACGAAGTTGGAG
>JZKD02S0262092.1:0-20795 GCA_000966675.3 Picea glauca
CTTTGAAGACATCAAAGTGGCATTGACCAAGGCTCCAGTACTTGCAAGTCCTAATTTTGAGAAGGATTTCATATTGTTCTCTTTCGCCTCACAACACACAATTGCTAGTGTTTTACTCTAGAAATATGACCAGAATTTTGAGAAACCCATAGTGTATTACAGCAAGACATTGAGGGATGCTCCTTTGAAATATGACATCATGGAGAATCAAGCATATGCTCTGGTCAAATCCTTGAAAGAATTCAGAGTTTACATCCTACATTTTCATACTACTGCTTATGTACCCAGCAGCTCAGTGAAAGACATCCTGACCCAGGTTGATCCTGAAGGAAAGAGGGGGAAATGGACAGCAGTGTTGTTAGAATATGACCTAGAAATCAAACCCACCAAGTTGTTCAAGGGACAGGGGTTGGAAAATCTAATGGCACAAAAAAATTGTGAACTTTTAGGAATAAACTTCATTGCAAAGCTGTCAGACAGTACAACAGAAGAGGAAAAGGTGACTCCACAAATATCCAAGAAATTTCTTGACTCTGCATGGTATGCAGATATCATCTTTGTGTTGAAAAATTTGCAGGCTCCTCCTGAATTTAGTAAAACAAAAGCCAGATTCTTTAAACTAAAGGCAGCAAAGTTTTGTATAGTGAATGAATCGCTATATTGGAAGGATCCAAGGGAAATTTTATTGAGTTGTTTGATAGAAGGAGAAGCAGGGAAAACCATCAGAGAGTTCCATAAGGGTGATTGTGGAGGTCATCATTATTGGAAGAAAACTATGCATAAAATTTTGAGGGTTGGGTTCTATTGGTCCAACGTTTTTCCTAATGTCTATAAAGAGGTTTCAAAATTCCATGAATGTCAAATTTTTGATGGAAAAGGAAAATTGCAACCTCTTCCTTTGAGGCTCATTTTTGTCGAAGCTCCTTTCAGACAGTGGGGTCTCGATTTTATAGGGGAAATACATCCACAATCCTCATCCCAACACAGGTCGATTCTGACAGCAATAGATTATGTCACTAAGTGGATTGAGGCAGTTCCCACCATGCAAGCAATAGATGATCTTATCATCTGGGTTTTAGAAGAAAATATTATGTCCAGGTTCGGGTGTCCGACTAAGATCATAACAGACAATGAAACATCTTTCAAATCCAAGAAAATAGAAAAATTTTGTAGTGATTACAATATCACCCTTGGTCATTATACATCATACTACCCTCAAGGTTCAGTCTTGAAATAAAAGCTTAGTCAGGATCATCAAAATAATTCTACAAGAGAATAAAAAGGCATGGCAGAAAAATCTCATCCACGCGCTGTGGGCTGACAGGGTATCCCGAAAAACATCCATTGCCACGTCCCCTTTACAGATCATCTATGGAACTGAAGAAATTGTTACTACTACATTGGGGTTGCCAGTAATGATATTTTTGTAGGAGCAAGATGCAGAGACAAATACCACACGAAGAAGGAAGGATGAACTCATTAGTGTACAATAAACCAGAGAAAAAGATTTTGACAATACTCAACTACACCAAGACAATATCAAAGAGGATTTCGACAAACATACCAAGGTGGATGACTTCAAACCATGAGACTTGGTATTAAAATGGGATGCCAGAAACGAAGATAAGGGAAAACATGGGAAATTTGATCACCTATGGTTGGGCCCGTTCAAAATTACAGCATACTATGGGAGCAATGCCTACTTGTTACAGGAGAGTAATGGAGAACTCGTTGGATGAGGGCCTGTGAATGGAAGTTTCCTCAATAATTACATTGTTTGAACAATCGTCACCCCGCCCATTAATTTTACATAATCATTTTTACATTTTCGCATAAAGAAGTTGGAATAAAAGCAGCGTAGTTGAAGCCCGAGTTGCAGGCCCTGAGCTATGTTGGGTCGATTTTGAGTTTTTGAATAAAGACCAGTGGATTTAGATCACATGGATAAGCCACATCCTAATGGATAGGAACTAGGTCTATAGTTCTTTGCTACCTCACAGGGAGGATAGCATCCCCATTTGGAGCCTATGTTATCACCATAACAATTTTGTATGGAATACAAGTTTCATATTTAGCAGAAGGCTAAAGTAGTGTGGAGATGCATCTTGATTTGGAGGGCCAGGTCATATCTAGTAGAGAAGGGAAAAATATGGCAGAGGCACAAAATTTGACGAGGCCCGGTGGACCATAGATCTTGAAGTGGCCCAGATCAACGGCCAAGACACATATTGGGCGACGAAGTAGCGCAGAAGATAATTGTTCGAGGGAGGGCCAGGGAAAATACCACGATTTCATTTCATGGACAAATGGCGCCATCAGAGGCATATCAAGGTGAAAATAGGTCTACCCAAAACCGTTTTTCCCCACCCCCTATATCGAAAAGAACATATAAAAGGAGGGCCCCAGTCATTATTTTATGATAATTCAAAGCATTCAAATGTTAGAAAATTGGCACAAATGCTCCATTCAAAACTGAATCTCAACAGTGAACCAAATTTAGGAATTCTATGTCGATTCACAAGTATTTTTCATTATGGCCACGAAGCTTGTCGTTTTATCCATAACAGAGAAAGACCTCGCCTCTAAAGAAGAAGCCCTAATTGACAGGGACTCATATTTATTTGACACAGAAATAACAGTCTATCCCATTTCTGTGTCCAAATCCAACTTGCTAGACAATGTTGGAAAACAGATACCCTTCCTCGAATCAGCCCAAGCTTCCATTACCCCTTATGTCATAGAATTATTTTTCCCTTTCCCATAGTTTTTAAACTGGTGTGTAGAACAGTATTCGCGGGAAGAAAAGGTCATTTTGAATAACTTAGGGTCAAAATTCTTATGCGAAAAAAATAGACCGCCAATTCGACATACCCTCAATTTACTAGATTCTTCCCCCTTAGTGTCAAAGCCCTTCGAGGAAGAAAAAATGATCACAATCTACAGAGAATATCCCTCCGAAGTAAAAACAATGTTTCTACAGACCATTGTTAAACCTAAACACCATTATGAGACTTTGTCACTACCTATCAATGTAAGTGTCATGGTTATTGAAGTCCAGTGGGCTTGTTCCATACTTAGTCAAATTTTAGAATTGGATAATGACAATTTTTTAGTAGAAGTCATGTTGGGATTCCTATTGACCTTTTTTCTGTCAAAGTCTAGTCAGTCAGTCTGTATTAGTTTTGAAAAGTCAATCGCTGACAATATGCACCAACAGTTGGTAAATTTCAATTCACTGAGACACTTCAGGTACTACACGCACTTGCGGAGAATGTTCTTGGAATCGAATAAGACTGAATTCCCTGAAGCCACATTCATCTCGACTAAATGCAAAAGGATCACCATGCTTATTTCCATAAACAAGATCATGTCCAGGGTTTATAGTCTCATCTTCGGCACAGACCTGCCAAGGGTTTTGGAAGAAATGAAAATCTCTTTGCAACCCAATCCATAGAACAGGGTGGGAGATTGGATGTTTTTCACACACTCTACTGTAATTTTGGTATATGGTTATCAAGAAGGACCTTACCTTTTTCCTATATTTCTGACTCCCAGAGTCTTTGCCCTAGATTTCATCAGAAAAATAATTATTTCGGAGACAAACCATTTTCTGAAAACTCACAAAGCATCTAACTTAAAATTTCCTTTCATAATAGGTCCCTTTGTTGTAAAGACCAGGTCTTGTTTACCTCATATCCAAGACAAACTCAGTGGATTTGGGTTTACACAGTTACAAGGGAAGAAATGTGATCCCCATCAGATCATATCTAAGAGAAGAATGATGAGGAGACAAGGCCTCTACGACCATGAGCAGGTGGAAGGATTTGATGAACTGGCTAATCAGGAAACCTTTGCATATATGGAAGTCACTTTGCAACCTAATCAGACACAACAAACAAAGTCTTCCCCTCAACATATTCGGACACAGAAAACTTCCCCAAAGTTGATTGTTAAAGATCCAAAGATGAGTGTTTATAACAAGAGGAGTAGTTCAGAGGCACTGGGTGCCAGTAGTCAGCAAAATATTCTCAAGAAAATGAAAATCACACCATCCTCTCAAATAGTAAACCTGGAAGAACAAGAACCTAAAGAGAAAACAACCATAGATATGGTGGAAAGTGTAACCAAGAATGAAGAGGCTGGTACAGGAAGCATGCCACAGAGTGAAAGCAGCTCAAGGGTTTTCAGCAGCAAAAAACATGTATTTGGCAAGACACCTGGGGAAGTATACCAATCCAAAGAAGACTTAATGAATCAGTATGTTGTGAAGGGAAGTATGGCCAATAGTGAAATAAGATACTTGTTTCCTAAGGTAGAAGAGATCTCCCAGCATAAGGCTTCCCTGGTTTTAGTCAGGGATGTGGAAAGAAAGACAGTTAACATAACAATAGCAGATGATGATAAAGTATCTGAAATCAAGATGCATTATGAAAATGTTGGTGCCCAGACAAAGTAAAGTTATACAGGAATGTGAGTGACATGCTATATTCTGACTACCTATGTTTTAGTCTGAGGGTTTAAGGACTGACAACACATGCACTAAAATTGGATGGACAATTGAAGGAAGAGAAAGCATCCGACAAGTCCTGGCATACATAGGTCAAAAGATTGGAATTTGAAGGCCCTCAAGGGGTAAAGGCTTATTTAGATGAGAAAGAGAAGATGATCCAAATCCTAAACAATAAGCTGAAGATGTCTGCCACAGAACATCCACAGACAACAGAGCTAGCTTCTCTAGAGTAAGAAAAGGAGACATTTAGACAAGAAACACTAAATTACAAAGCTAAAGTATTGTAGATGGAAAAAGAGAATGAGAATTGGTCACAAGGACAGGTAGAAAAATCTGATATGGTTGTCATTGTACCTTTTAATACAAAAGTTGGATCAAGCATTGATGGACTGGTTCAGACTATGTCCTAAGTGAGCTTAAAGATAGGGGAGATCAAGAACCTTAAGGAGGTCATAGAAAAGCTACAGCAAGAGATGAAAATGAAGAAATAAAGGATGGCCCAATTTCAAAATGATAATTAATATTTGCAAGAGAGGATGAAAAAATTGAAAACGAGGTTGAAGGGTAAAGGAATTTTTCAATGAAATAAACATCTAATCTACGATGTTGTTGCTGCTAAAACTACTAAGTTCAGGGTTTACCTCAATTTTATAAATGACAAAGACAACATGGTTGTCACTACCTGAAGCATATGTATTGTTGTTAATGAGACACTAGCAAAAAATCCCTCGAAATGGGCCCAAAACTTTATTAACTTGTTGAATTTTTTGCCCACTGTCGATCTTCATACCATTGCGATAAAGGACAGAACTGCACTGATCATTTGGGCAAGGAGGATCATCGCTAAACACAATTTTCTCAAATTGGTTCAAACCAAAGCTGTGCAAATGGAGCAGAGCATACAAGAGTTTAAAGATACATTTGAACAATTGTTTATCAAGGGCCNCAAGTTCGGGTGTCCGACTAAGATCATAACAGACAATGAAACATCTTTCAAATCCAAGAAAATAGAAAAAATTTGTAGTGATTACAATATCACCCTTGGTCATTATACATCACACTACCCTCAAGGTTCAGTCTTCAAATAAAAGCTTAGTCAGGATCATCAAAATAATTCTACAAGAGAATAAAAAGGCATGGCAGAAAAATCTCATCCACGCGCTGTGGGCTGATAGGGTATCCCGAAAAACATCCATTGCCACGTCCCCTTTACAGATCATCTATGGAACTGAAGAAATTGTTACTACTACATTGGGGTTGCCAGTAATGATATTTTTGTAGGAGCAAGATGCAGAGACAAATACCACATGAAGAAGGAAGGATGAACTCATTAGTGTACAATAAACCAGAGAAAAAGATTTTGACAATACTCAACTACACCAAGACAATATGAAAGAGGATTTCGACAGACATACCAAGGTGGATGACTTCAAACCATGAGACTTGGTATTAAAATGGGATGCCAGAAACGAAGATAAGGGAAAACATGGGAAATTTGATCACCTATGATTGGGCCCATTCAAAATTGCAGCATACTATGGGATCAATGCCTACTTGTTACAGGAGAGTAATGGAGAACTCATTGGACGAGGGCCTATGAATGGCAGGTTCCTCAATAATTACATTGTTTGAACAATCGTCACCCCGCCCATTAATTTTACATAATCATTTTTACATTTTCGCATAAAGAAGTTGGAATAAAAGCAGCGTAGTTGAAGCCCGAGTTGCAGGCCCTGAGCTATGTTGGGTCGATTTTGAGTTTTTGAATAAAGACCAGTGGATTTAGATCACATGGATAAGCCACATCCTAATGGATAGGAACTAGGTCTATAGTTCTTTGCTACCTCACAGGGAGGATAGCATCCCCATTTGGAGCCTATGTTATCACCATAACAATTTTGTATGGAATACAAGTTTCATATTTAGCAGAAGGCTAAAGTAGTGTGGAGATGCATCTTGATTTGGAGGGCCAGGTCATATCTAGTAGAGAAGGGAAAAATATGGCAGAGGCACAAAATTTGACGAGGCCCGGTGGACCATAGATCTTGAAGTGGCCCAGATCAACGGCCAAGACACATATTGGGCGACGAAGTAGCGCAGAAGATAATTGTTCGAGGGAGGGCCAGGGAAAATACCACGATTTCATTTCATGGACAAATGGCGCCATCAGAGGCATATCAAGGTGAAAATAGGTCTACCCAAAACCGTTTTTCCCCACCCCCTATATCGAAAAGAACATATAAAAGGAGGGCCCCAGTCATTATTTTATGATAATTCAAAGCATTCAAATGTTAGAAAATTGGCACAAATGCTCCATTCAAAACTGAATCTCAACAGTGAACCAAATTTAGGAATTCTATGTCGATTCACAAGTATTTTTCATTATGGCCACGAAGCTTGTCGTTTTATCCATAACAGAGAAAGACCTCGCCTCTAAAGAAGAAGCCCTAATTGACAGGGACTCATATTTATTTGACACAGAAATAACAGTCTATCCCATTTCTGTGTCCAAATCCAACTTGCTAGACAATGTTGGAAAACAGATACCCTTCCTCGAATCAGCCCAAGCTTCCATTACCCCTTATGTCATAGAATTATTTTTCCCTTTCCCATAGTTTTTAAACTGGTGTGTAGAACAGTATTCGCGGGAAGAAAAGGTCATTTTGAATAACTTAGGGTCAAAATTCTTATGCGAAAAAAATAGACCGCCAATTCGACATACCCTCAATTTACTAGATTCTTCCCCCTTAGTGTCAAAGCCCTTCGAGGAAGAAAAAATGATCACAATCTACAGAGAATATCCCTCCGAAGTAAAAACAATGTTTCTACAGACCATTGTTAAACCTAAACACCATTATGAGACTTTGTCACTACCTATCAATGTAAGTGTCATGGTTATTGAAGTCCAGTGGGCTTGTTCCATACTTAGTCAAATTTTAGAATTGGATAATGACAATTTTTTAGTAGAAGTCATGTTGGGATTCCTATTGACCTTTTTTCTGTCAAAGTCTAGTCAGTCAGTCTGTATTAGTTTTGAAAAGTCAATCGCTGACAATATGCACCAACAGTTGGTAAATTTCAATTCACTGAGACACTTCAGGTACTACACGCACTTGCGGAGAATGTTCTTGGAATCGAATAAGACTGAATTCCCTGAAGCCACATTCATCTCGACTAAATGCAAAAGGATCACCATGCTTATTTCCATAAACAAGATCATGTCCAGGGTTTATAGTCTCATCTTCGGCACAGACCTGCCAAGGGTTTTGGAAGAAATGAAAATCTCTTTGCAACCCAATCCATAGAACAGGGTGGGAGATTGGATGTTTTTCACACACTCTACTGTAATTTTGGTATATGGTTATCAAGAAGGACCTTACCTTTTTCCTATATTTCTGACTCCCAGAGTCTTTGCCCTAGATTTCATCAGAAAAATAATTATTTCGGAGACAAACCATTTTCTGAAAACTCACAAAGCATCTAACTTAAAATTTCCTTTCATAATAGGTCCCTTTGTTGTAAAGACCAGGTCTTGTTTACCTCATATCCAAGACAAACTCAGTGGATTTGGGTTTACACAGTTACAAGGGAAGAAATGTGATCCCCATCAGATCATATCTAAGAGAAGAATGATGAGGAGACAAGGCCTCTACGACCATGAGCAGGTGGAAGGATTTGATGAACTGGCTAATCAGGAAACCTTTGCATATATGGAAGTCACTTTGCAACCTAATCAGACACAACAAACAAAGTCTTCCCCTCAACATATTCGGACACAGAAAACTTCCCCAAAGTTGATTGTTAAAGATCCAAAGATGAGTGTTTATAACAAGAGGAGTAGTTCAGAGGCACTGGGTGCCAGTAGTCAGCAAAATATTCTCAAGAAAATGAAAATCACACCATCCTCTCAAATAGTAAACCTGGAAGAACAAGAACCTAAAGAGAAAACAACCATAGATATGGTGGAAAGTGTAACCAAGAATGAAGAGGCTGGTACAGGAAGCATGCCACAGAGTGAAAGCAGCTCAAGGGTTTTCAGCAGCAAAAAACATGTATTTGGCAAGACACCTGGGGAAGTATACCAATCCAAAGAAGACTTAATGAATCAGTATGTTGTGAAGGGAAGTATGGCCAATAGTGAAATAAGATACTTGTTTCCTAAGGTAGAAGAGATCTCCCAGCATAAGGCTTCCCTGGTTTTAGTCAGGGATGTGGAAAGAAAGACAGTTAACATAACAATAGCAGATGATGATAAAGTATCTGAAATCAAGATGCATTATGAAAATGTTGGTGCCCAGACAAAGTAAAGTTATACAGGAATGTGAGTGACATGCTATATTCTGACTACCTATGTTTTAGTCTGAGGGTTTAAGGACTGACAACACATGCACTAAAATTGGATGGACAATTGAAGGAAGAGAAAGCATCCGACAAGTCCTGGCATACATAGGTCAAAAGATTGGAATTTGAAGGCCCTCAAGGGGTAAAGGCTTATTTAGATGAGAAAGAGAAGATGATCCAAATCCTAAACAATAAGCTGAAGATGTCTGCCACAGAACATCCACAGACAACAGAGCTAGCTTCTCTAGAGTAAGAAAAGGAGACATTTAGACAAGAAACACTAAATTACAAAGCTAAAGTATTGTAGATGGAAAAAGAGAATGAGAATTGGTCACAAGGACAGGTAGAAAAATCTGATATGGTTGTCATTGTACCTTTTAATACAAAAGTTGGATCAAGCATTGATGGACTGGTTCAGACTATGTCCTAAGTGAGCTTAAAGATAGGGGAGATCAAGAACCTTAAGGAGGTCATAGAAAAGCTACAGCAAGAGATGAAAATGAAGAAATAAAGGATGGCCCAATTTCAAAATGATAATTAATATTTGCAAGAGAGGATGAAAAAATTGAAAACGAGGTTGAAGGGTAAAGGAATTTTTCAATGAAATAAACATCTAATCTACGATGTTGTTGCTGCTAAAACTACTAAGTTCAGGGTTTACCTCAATTTTATAAATGACAAAGACAACATGGTTGTCACTACCTGAAGCATATGTATTGTTGTTAATGAGACACTAGCAAAAAATCCCTCGAAATGGGCCCAAAACTTTATTAACTTGTTGAATTTTTTGCCCACTGTCGATCTTCATACCATTGCGATAAAGGACAGAACTGCACTGATCATTTGGGCAAGGAGGATCATCGCTAAACACAATTTTCTCAAATTGGTTCAAACCAAAGCTGTGCAAATGGAGCAGAGCATACAAGAGTTTAAAGATACATTTGAACAATTGTTTATCAAGGGCCTCCCACCATTTTGGGATGGTAAATGGAAATTATACAATCAAGAGGAATACAATTCTCTCCTCACTCAGTGCAGAATGGATCATTCAAAATTTGAAGGCATGGAAGAAAACCTGAAGGAGCCCAGTTTGGTGGAATATTTGGTTGCAGACTTTGAGATTTTGAATCAATTCAAGATAGTGAAGATCGGGTTGCCAACTATGTCTTATGCTACCTACATTGACCTGGAGATTATGCTAAAGGAGATGATGGATTACGAGATTCCTTTTGACTCACAGTGGAAGAAGATTGTACGGTTAGGCAAGACAAAATGCAATTTTTCAGGAACCAGTAAGTAACTTCCAGGTGTCACCACACTGAAAAATTCGACAAGATATCTGAGCAGGAAAAATGGCACAAAGGAATCCGAGCATTCAAAGAGATCCATCCCTAGTCTATGAAATGTTTTTTGTTTTATCATTGTAAATTGGTTTATATGCTGAGACTATCAATTGAAATTATTATAGTCAGTTTTAGAAGCTGAAACGTTTCAGTTTCGTCCATTGTAATCGAATTGTATAAGTACTAGAAATTTTGAATGAATTAATGTTGGCAGAAGTGCAAGGGCACCTTTTTGTTGCTTCTAAACTCTATTGTAATTTTCTGGAGCTGAATTGAATATACATGCAGAGGCTTTTGAAGTCTCTATGAAAAGATTCTAATGGTGGTGATATGAGTTTTGTCTTCTCTCTTCGTATGTATTTCATGTGATTCTTTATTTCCATTTTCATTGTCTTCTATTTAAATTGGATATTTAAAAGATCAGAATTCATATCGTGATGCTCTCGGCTTAAGCAATTTAAACTGTGTGAATTTCCTCTTAACTAATTCAGAATTCATTTCAGTAATTCTCTCATATAGTTATTGGTTTTCTCTTTCTTCTTACACCCTGCTTAAACTCAAATTAATAACTCAGATTCATTGTCTCATTTATCCTTTATCCTCTGGAGAGTTCTATTGGCCAATCATTGTTTTCAGACAATTTCATAATTTTGACTCCATAGCCTTGAGTGTTCCTCCCCTTCTTTTCCAGCAAATTTTATAAAAAAAAAAAAAAACTAAATCTAGCCATTGATTGCCAAAGATATATCAAGTGACATGAGAGAGCCCCCTCTGAGTTGAGAAATCTAGTGCACAGCTCTAAAGTATGTTGAAACAGTTACCTTTGTTGTTTATCTACCAACCGAACAAAATTTACAGAGTGCTAACACTCTCACTGTAGAAACAATGGGCACACAACTAAGGACTGCCCAAAGCTAGTTGTGAAATGGAAAGATCGGGTACATCAATGAGGAACTAATCTTATAATATTAGAGATAAAGAGATTTATTAAAGGAAAACTACCCAACCTTAATATTTTTACTCGAGGAGGAGAAAAGACTGGCGCAAACGCTTATAATCTGCCTCAGATCCATAAAGTAGCGCCTAAGGAGGACAGGTATGATCCTCTCAAACAAAATTTATTCTTTAAAAATGAAATAGAGGTATTCCATAGTATCCCTCGCCCTGAGATAGAAAAAAAAAACCCTCATCCTATTGTTTATCCTAAGGTCGTGCAAGTCCCTACTTCACCCCCTGCAACCTGAAACCCCATAGTCCCGATGAGACAACCTGAGCAGTCACAAAATGTAGTTGACCTTTGGTTTTAGTCATTTTCTGATATTCTTGGGAACGACCAGCTGAAAGAAAAGTTGTGCAATTCCCTGTACCTAGTCCTATGAACTAAAAACTCACCAGAAACTAGAGTAAGGACTAATATTCCTGAGAAGAGTACTCAGAGAGTGAAAAGAAGGAAAATATGAACTGGAAAAGAGTTTAGATTCACAGCCCAGCTAGATGAGTTTGAGATTAAGGATGTTATGTTATATCTAGGATCTGATGTTAACATACTACCTAAAAATACTTGGGAAGCTTTAGGGAAGCCCTAGTTTACATATTCTCCAATCCAGTTAAGAATGGTCAATCAATAGTATACTTTTCCAATAGGAAGACTGGAAAATGTGGAAATAGATGTTGCGGGAGTAAAGACTGTTAGTTGATTTTGAGGTGATCGAGATCATGGGGGATAAGTACCCTTATCTTGCACTACTTGGTATCAATTGGGATTATTATAACTATGTGGTGATTGACTTAAAGAGAGACACTATGACATTTGAGGCAGACATAATAAAAGTAGTTTAACCCGTGGATCCATTTGTAGGCCCTTGATACACGGAGCCAACACAAAAAATATGGAAGGAGAATATTTGGAGCAGTTATACGTTGTAATATCAGGAACGAGAGAAGACTACATAAATCCTACGGTTGATGGATCAGTAAGTTGGAGGAGCATACAATTAGTGAACAAAGATTCAGAACTAGCATTTGATAGTTGGCAGTAAGGTTCATATGAAATATTTTCAAGAAGATGCACAACTGTCAGAGCAACTAGATGGGTTGGAACCAAGGTCAGAGAACACTCGATATACGATGGTACCTCAAAAATTGACAGTTTTTTGGTCAGCATGGAAGAAAATATAGCGAAGGATCAAAGGATTTCAGTTCTGCACTTAGCCCTCCAGAACACCCCCGCTAGATGGTGGACTAGTCACAAAGCCTTGATTAAGAACTCGGAGGATGTGAAGCAAGCTATCCGATATAGATTTCAAGATAAGGGGCAAATGGAATCAGAGATGTGGATGGATTTCCAATTCACGCAACTGTTGAAAGGATACTCTGATCCTAAAGAACATATTGAACAATGTGTGAGACAGTGGCAAGCTACGGAAATACCATCTCGCTTATGGGTTCAATTATTTCCCCATTCACTAGGTACGATTCTGAAAGCTTGATACATGCATGAAGAAACCAAAAGACAGACTAGCAACTACAAAACATTGGTATATCAATTTTACAAGGACTTCTAGTTTACAAGTAAGTACCTTGTGCTTAAGATAGTCCTGCAAAGAATTAAAGAAATCCTTTTTACCAATGTTGGTGAACGGAAATCAGACCCAGTGGTATGTGAAAATCATATACAAGCACTTCATTCTAACCTTCATCTAGACACGGACAAGAAACCTATAGAATTCTATAAGATTGAGAAGGATTTGGAAAACTCGGATGATTTAAAAGAGTTGAGAAACTTAGCCATTAAGGAAACAGAAGGAAGCAGAGAGATTCAGAACACCATACCCAGCCGAACTAATAGTTCTTATAATTATCCATTGAATTTGTGTAAAGTCAATATAGTAACTACAAAGAAACCTAAGATAGCTATGGTAGGATATTACTAGGATGAGAAAACTAGCCAAGAAATACATATCATGTTGCGGGAGTATGAGGACTTATTCCCAAAGATAGTTTTAGAGATAAAAGGGATTAAAGGAGCTATGGAAGAGATGAAAATTGAACTAAAACAAGGATCAAATCATGTAAGGCATAGACCATATCGCCTCAACACCAGAGTGAAAGAGAAGGTTAAGAGGGAAATTGACAAGATGCTTGAGGTTGGACTTATTTTTCCAGTGGAAGAAGCAAAATGGGTTATCCCAATAGTCATCCAGAGAAAGAAAAGTATAGAGGACATTAGGGTATGTGTAGAATACAGAAGCCTTAACGTTTCCTGTGTGTATGACCCTTTCCCAACACCTTTTACTGATGAGGTGATAGAATAGGTTGCAGGGAAAGAATCTTACTCATTTACAGATGGATTTTTGGGGTATCACCAAGTGAGGATTGTTGAAGAAGAAAAAAAGAAGACCAAATTCATAACAAAATGGGGGTCATTTGCATACAATGTGATGCGCTCCGGCCTAAAGAATGCCCCTGCAATTTTTTCCCAGATTGTAATAGTAGTTTAACAAGAATTTATTCACAAGTTTATAGAATTTTATATTGACAATTGGACAGTATACAGACTTCTCAAGGAACATGTAGCGCTACTACACCTGATGTTTGATAGATGTAGGGAATTGCAGATATCTTTGAACCTCAAAAATTGTATCTTCTGTGTGCGACATGGAAATTTGTTAGGCCACATAGTATGTCAAGAAGGAGTACTACTAGACCCATCCAAAGTTGTGGTTATTGTGAACATGCCACCGCCTACGAGCACTAAAACATTGCGCTACATGTTGGGGCATATAGGGTATTATCATAGGTTTATCAGAAGGTATGCAAACATTACTACACCCTTGGAAAATATACTAGAGAAATCAGAAGTGTTCTAGAGGATGCCAGAGTGTAAAAAAGCATTCGACATCCTAAAGGAAAATCTCAACATAACATTTATTCTGATATTTCCAACCTCGAAGAACGAATTCCATGTGCACGTAGATGCATCGGGTATTTCCCTGGGATCCATCTTAGCACAACTAGGAGATGGAGCTATGGATCATCCTATCTACTTTGCTATTAGGAATTTTTCACAAGCGTAGCGCAACTATACAACCATATAAAGGG
This sequence comes from Picea glauca, assembly GCA_000966675.3. Classification (NCBI taxonomy): domain Eukaryota; kingdom Viridiplantae; phylum Streptophyta; class Pinopsida; order Pinales; family Pinaceae; genus Picea; species Picea glauca. Next base: position 14,296 of record JZKD02S0262092.1, read on the forward strand.
AGGGTTTACCTATGATTTACACTCTACGAAAGTTTAGACATTACTTGTTAGGCTCTCATTTTAATTTCGTTACTAATCATTCTACGTTAAATATCTAGTTAACAAGCCTTTTTTGGAAGGAAGAATTTGTCAATGGTTGTTATTGTTTCAAGAATTTTCATTTGAGGTGATCATTAAACCTGGAAGATGCAATGTGGGGCCTAATNGACATTTAGACAAGAAACACTAAATTACAAAGCTAAAGTGTTGTAGATGGAAAAAGAGAATAAGAATTGGTCACAAGGACAGGTAGAAAAATCTGATATGGTTGTCATTGTACCTTTTAATACAGAAGCTGGATCAAGCATTGATGGACTGGTTCAGACTATGTCCTAAGTGAGCTTAAAGATAGGGGAGATCAAGAACCTTAAGGAGGTCATAGAAAAGCTATAGCAAGAGATGAAAATGAAGAAATAAAGGATGGCCCAATTTCAAAATGATAATTAATATTTGCAAGAGAGGGTGAAAAAATTGAAAACGAGGTTGAAGGGTAAAGGAATTTTTCAATGAGATAAACATCTAATCTACGATGTTGTTGCTGCTAAAACTACTAAGTTCAGGGTTTACCTAAATTTTATAAATGACAAAGACAACATGGTTGTCACTACCTGAAGCATATGTATTGTTGTTAATGAGACACTGGCAAAAAATCCCTCGAAATGGGCCCAAAACTTTATTAACTTGTTGAATTTTTTGCCCACTGCCAATCTTCATACCATTGCGATAAAGGACAGAACTGCACTGATCATTTGGGCCAGGAGGATCATCGCTAAACACAATTTTCTCAAATTGGTTCAAACCAAAGCTGTGCAAATGGAGCAGAGCATACAAGAGTTTAAAGATACATTTGAACAATTGTTTATCAAGGGCCTCCCACCATTTTGGGATGGTAAATGGAAATTATACAATCAAGAGGAATACAATTCTCTCCTCACTCAGTGCAGAATGGATCATTCAAAATTTGAAGGCATGGAAGAAAACCTGAAGGAGCCCAGTTTGGTGGAATATTTGGTTGCAGACTTTGAGATTTTGAATCAATTCAAGATAGTGAAGATCGGGTTGCCAACTATGTCTTATGCTACCTACATTGACCTGGAGATTATGCTAAAGGAGATGATGGATTACGAGATTCCTTTTGACTCACAGTGGAAGAAGATTGTACGGTTAGGCAAGACAAAATGCAATTTTTCAGGAACCAGTAAGTAACTTCCAGGTGTCACCACACTGAAAAATTCGACAAGATATCTGAGCAGGAAAAATGGCACAAAGGAATCCGAGCATTCAAAGAGATCCATCCCTAGTCTATGAAATGTTTTTTGTTTTATCATTGTAAATTGGTTTATATGCTGAGACTATCAATTGAAATTATTATAGTCAGTTTTAGAAGCTGAAACGTTTCAGTTTCGTCCATTGTAATCGAATTGTATAAGTACTAGAAATTTTGAATGAATTAATGTTGGCAGAAGTGCAAGGGCACCTTTTTGTTGCTTCTAAACTCTATTGTAATTTTCTGGAGCTGAATTGAATATACATGCAGAGGCTTTTGAAGTCTCTATGAAAAGATTCTAATGGTGGTGATATGAGTTTTGTCTTCTCTCTTCGTATGTATTTCATGTGATTCTTTATTTCCATTTTCATTGTCTTCTATTTAAATTGGATATTTAAAAGATCAGAATTCATATCGTGATGCTCTCGGCTTAAGCAATTTAAACTGTGTGAATTTCCTCTTAACTAATTCAGAATTCATTTCAGTAATTCTCTCATATAGTTATTGGTTTTCTCTTTCTTCTTACACCCTGCTTAAACTCAAATTAATAACTCAGATTCATTGTCTCATTTATCCTTTATCCTCTGGAGAGTTCTATTGGCCAATCATTGTTTTCAGACAATTTCATAATTTTGACTCCATAGCCTTGAGTGTTCCTCCCCTTCTTTTCCAGCAAATTTTATAAAAAAAAAAAAAAACTAAATCTAGCCATTGATTGCCAAAGATATATCAAGTGACATGAGAGAGCCCCCTCTGAGTTGAGAAATCTAGTGCACAGCTCTAAAGTATGTTGAAACAGTTACCTTTGTTGTTTATCTACCAACCGAACAAAATTTACAGAGTGCTAACACTCTCACTGTAGAAACAATGGGCACACAACTAAGGACTGCCCAAAGCTAGTTGTGAAATGGAAAGATCGGGTACATCAATGAGGAACTAATCTTATAATATTAGAGATAAAGAGATTTATTAAAGGAAAACTACCCAACCTTAATATTTTTACTCGAGGAGGAGAAAAGACTGGCGCAAACGCTTATAATCTGCCTCAGATCCATAAAGTAGCGCCTAAGGAGGACAGGTATGATCCTCTCAAACAAAATTTATTCTTTAAAAATGAAATAGAGGTATTCCATAGTATCCCTCGCCCTGAGATAGAAAAAAAAAACCCTCATCCTATTGTTTATCCTAAGGTCGTGCAAGTCCCTACTTCACCCCCTGCAACCTGAAACCCCATAGTCCCGATGAGACAACCTGAGCAGTCACAAAATGTAGTTGACCTTTGGTTTTAGTCATTTTCTGATATTCTTGGGAACGACCAGCTGAAAGAAAAGTTGTGCAATTCCCTGTACCTAGTCCTATGAACTAAAAACTCACCAGAAACTAGAGTAAGGACTAATATTCCTGAGAAGAGTACTCAGAGAGTGAAAAGAAGGAAAATATGAACTGGAAAAGAGTTTAGATTCACAGCCCAGCTAGATGAGTTTGAGATTAAGGATGTTATGTTATATCTAGGATCTGATGTTAACATACTACCTAAAAATACTTGGGAAGCTTTAGGGAAGCCCTAGTTTACATATTCTCCAATCCAGTTAAGAATGGTCAATCAATAGTATACTTTTCCAATAGGAAGACTGGAAAATGTGGAAATAGATGTTGCGGGAGTAAAGACTGTTAGTTGATTTTGAGGTGATCGAGATCATGGGGGATAAGTACCCTTATCTTGCACTACTTGGTATCAATTGGGATTATTATAACTATGTGGTGATTGACTTAAAGAGAGACACTATGACATTTGAGGCAGACATAATAAAAGTAGTTTAACCCGTGGATCCATTTGTAGGCCCTTGATACACGGAGCCAACACAAAAAATATGGAAGGAGAATATTTGGAGCAGTTATACGTTGTAATATCAGGAACGAGAGAAGACTACATAAATCCTACGGTTGATGGATCAGTAAGTTGGAGGAGCATACAATTAGTGAACAAAGATTCAGAACTAGCATTTGATAGTTGGCAGTAAGGTTCATATGAAATATTTTCAAGAAGATGCACAACTGTCAGAGCAACTAGATGGGTTGGAACCAAGGTCAGAGAACACTCGATATACGATGGTACCTCAAAAATTGACAGTTTTTTGGTCAGCATGGAAGAAAATATAGCGAAGGATCAAAGGATTTCAGTTCTGCACTTAGCCCTCCAGAACACCCCCGCTAGATGGTGGACTAGTCACAAAGCCTTGATTAAGAACTCGGAGGATGTGAAGCAAGCTATCCGATATAGATTTCAAGATAAGGGGCAAATGGAATCAGAGATGTGGATGGATTTCCAATTCACGCAACTGTTGAAAGGATACTCTGATCCTAAAGAACATATTGAACAATGTGTGAGACAGTGGCAAGCTACGGAAATACCATCTCGCTTATGGGTTCAATTATTTCCCCATTCACTAGGTACGATTCTGAAAGCTTGATACATGCATGAAGAAACCAAAAGACAGACTAGCAACTACAAAACATTGGTATATCAATTTTACAAGGACTTCTAGTTTACAAGTAAGTACCTTGTGCTTAAGATAGTCCTGCAAAGAATTAAAGAAATCCTTTTTACCAATGTTGGTGAACGGAAATCAGACCCAGTGGTATGTGAAAATCATATACAAGCACTTCATTCTAACCTTCATCTAGACACGGACAAGAAACCTATAGAATTCTATAAGATTGAGAAGGATTTGGAAAACTCGGATGATTTAAAAGAGTTGAGAAACTTAGCCATTAAGGAAACAGAAGGAAGCAGAGAGATTCAGAACACCATACCCAGCCGAACTAATAGTTCTTATAATTATCCATTGAATTTGTGTAAAGTCAATATAGTAACTACAAAGAAACCTAAGATAGCTATGGTAGGATATTACTAGGATGAGAAAACTAGCCAAGAAATACATATCATGTTGCGGGAGTATGAGGACTTATTCCCAAAGATAGTTTTAGAGATAAAAGGGATTAAAGGAGCTATGGAAGAGATGAAAATTGAACTAAAACAAGGATCAAATCATGTAAGGCATAGACCATATCGCCTCAACACCAGAGTGAAAGAGAAGGTTAAGAGGGAAATTGACAAGATGCTTGAGGTTGGACTTATTTTTCCAGTGGAAGAAGCAAAATGGGTTATCCCAATAGTCATCCAGAGAAAGAAAAGTATAGAGGACATTAGGGTATGTGTAGAATACAGAAGCCTTAACGTTTCCTGTGTGTATGACCCTTTCCCAACACCTTTTACTGATGAGGTGATAGAATAGGTTGCAGGGAAAGAATCTTACTCATTTACAGATGGATTTTTGGGGTATCACCAAGTGAGGATTGTTGAAGAAGAAAAAAAGAAGACCAAATTCATAACAAAATGGGGGTCATTTGCATACAATGTGATGCGCTCCGGCCTAAAGAATGCCCCTGCAATTTTTTCCCAGATTGTAATAGTAGTTTAACAAGAATTTATTCACAAGTTTATAGAATTTTATATTGACAATTGGACAGTATACAGACTTCTCAAGGAACATGTAGCGCTACTACACCTGATGTTTGATAGATGTAGGGAATTGCAGATATCTTTGAACCTCAAAAATTGTATCTTCTGTGTGCGACATGGAAATTTGTTAGGCCACATAGTATGTCAAGAAGGAGTACTACTAGACCCATCCAAAGTTGTGGTTATTGTGAACATGCCACCGCCTACGAGCACTAAAACATTGCGCTACATGTTGGGGCATATAGGGTATTATCATAGGTTTATCAGAAGGTATGCAAACATTACTACACCCTTGGAAAATATACTAGAGAAATCAGAAGTGTTCTAGAGGATGCCAGAGTGTAAAAAAGCATTCGACATCCTAAAGGAAAATCTCAACATAACATTTATTCTGATATTTCCAACCTCGAAGAACGAATTCCATGTGCACGTAGATGCATCGGGTATTTCCCTGGGATCCATCTTAGCACAACTAGGAGATGGAGCTATGGATCATCCTATCTACTTTGCTATTAGGAATTTTTCACAAGCGTAGCGCAACTATACAACCATATAAAGGGAGGGTTTACCTATGATTTACACTCTACGAAAGTTTAGACATTACTTGTTAGGCTCTCATTTTAATTTCGTTACTAATCATTCTACGTTAAATATCTAGTTAACAAGCCTTTTTTGGAAGGAAGAATTTGTCAATGGTTGTTATTGTTTCAAGAATTTTCATTTGAGGTGATCATTAAACCTGGAAGATGCAATGTGGGGCCTAATCACCTATATAGATTTGAGTCAGGCTAAAGTGGTGTTGCAGTCGATGATCAGCTTCCATATGCAGACCTATTCTGCGTTGAGGCTGTTAACTCCCAAAATAGCACCGTCATTTTGGTCAAGTTCTATGGTGGATAGAATGGCTATTGATAGTTTCCTCAATTCATTGTTGAGTCTTTTAGATGCAAAATTTTAGATTTTGGTTTGACTTAAATTTGGATTGTAAAGTCTTCTTTTTCAAAATTGTCAATTTTTACTTTCCACAGCTAACTTGTTTTCAAAGGTTCATTGTGCGCTGTGGAAAGTGACCACTTTCAACAGCTAAGGAGATCATTTTATCAGTTGGCGCGCTGTTGAAAGTGTCAAATATTAAAAGGTTCTTAAAATCAGTTCTCGAGTGGCGTGTTGTCAAAGATACATGCTTTCAACAGCTAAGGAGGGTCTTCTACAAAGTGGCGCGCTGTGGAAAGTGCATACTTTCCGTAGCTAACAGGGGCTTACAAAGAGGCATGCTGAGGAAAGTCAAGATTATAAATAGCTAACAGAGGCTGTACTCCCGAGTTGACAACATCAGATCAAATATTTGGTTTCATATCAGGCATTGTTCACAAAGGACCGTTTAGGGTTTTGAATTGCAAATGGAAAGAATGATACTTAAACTTGCAGGGAACTTTTCAATCCCTTCCTGAGCTCCAAATTAATATCTGACAACACCATTGGAAAGATGAGATTTTCTATATGTCGATCGACTATTCATATATGAAAAATGGATTTTTTATGACCAAGAAATTCGATTTTGAAAATCTGTCCGCTTTCAACAGCGCAGAAGGCAGAATTTTTGACCTGTTAGCTGTTGAAAGTGGCGACTTTCCGCAGCTAAGGAGCGTTTTTTTTACAGGATATGCGCTG
>JZKD02S0262103.1:0-10193 GCA_000966675.3 Picea glauca
ACATGCACGCATGCCCAAAAAATGCATGAAATTGTCGCACCGTTAGTGAACTAAGCCCCCAAAACACAGAGGTGTTGGGTGCATGGGGAGGCCATGTGGACACGTCCCAACGCAAGTTAAGGGCTTCGTTGCATGAATGAACGGGAGCATGACAAGTGTCCATGTGCGTGGAGGAGTAATCGTTTAAAAAAAACACGTGTTGCAACCCGCGTGCATATATGTGGCAAGGGTCATATGGGGGTGGCGCATATAACCGCGGGCTCAGGCTAAGCCCCAACCCCGACCCCCGCGCCAACCATAAAACATTGCGATTTTAAATATAATGCAATAAATTATAGGTTAAGAAACAAATGCTGGGCATGATGGCAGCCCAACCCTTGCCAAAACTTTGAACCATGGGGGAGGTCCAGGGTTTGATCCCCACGGACTCCATAAATTTTGCCAAACCAAAACCATAACAGGGTGCCACGTGGCAACCCATGCCTGGGCGATGTGGCACCATCCAATTTGTCAGAAATGTGCCACATGTCAAAAAATTATTCGACCATGTGTCCTGCCAACTCTCTACCAACTCAGCACCTGCCATGTCAGCTGTACAGACTGTACATTCAACAAATTTTTGCTTGTTTGGAAAATCGTACAGAACGTGATATCTCACTCATCCGATGTCCATTTGAACCCATTCAAAGTGAGTTGGGTTCATGACGACGAGGCCTACACACTTGTTCATTTTGAGGCGATTCTGAACACTTTGGATTTTGGGCTAAAATTTCACCCCTGGTCCAAATTATGATCACACCTTCCCACTGAAAGGATTTTGGACCCACAAAAGCTGATGATTATCTGCCTGAGCTTCAATACTCTTCAACTTCCAAGTTCTATCAACTGATTCTACTTGAAAAGTCTTTTGGGCAATCACTTGGGTACCTTGACATGCCTTGCACTGCAACTGGCTATGTCCCTCAACCACTGTTCTCTGGTTGTTGCTAACCCACTGTTCTCTTTGTGCTTGGGAGAATGACAACCTTCCCACTGAGAATCAAGTCCCTCTTGTGAACTCTTTGGCATCAACACAATCCTCTCTACAATGGCTGCAAAAAACTTTCCTGCGACATCTTGTCACAAATCAAGAAAACCATCAATCTTGAAAACAAACTTTATACAAGACTGAAAATGATGCCAACAAAATCTTTTTCTCTTCAAGAAATAACGATTACATCTTGTACTTTATCAAAGTACATGGCATTTTNAGTTGCCTTTGCTTGGAAAGTTTCCTGAATGTGGTCAATCTTTTCCAACATCTTGAAACATGATGGTTATCTAAACCACAATATGTACATGGACTTTTTCTGCCATTTTTACATGCGAGTTTACCATGCTTAACATAATCAAAAGAAACCGAATTACAGGCAGAAATATACCTTGAACATTCACCTTTATCGCCTTCTTGAGGAGGTGAATTTGAAGAATTACAGGCTCTCTTGTTGGCCCTTGACCAAGTTTTGAGGAACACTTGTTCATATTTGACCGTTTTTGGGACTTCAACAGCTTGTCGAAGACGAAGCGCAAAGTGAAGCAGAGATTGCGGAAGCTAGACCCCCTTTTTGGGTTTTTGGGAATATGTAATGGGAAAGGGATGTCGGCCCATGGGTTTACCCATGCTTAGGCCCACTTTTGTAATGTATAAATAGATATCTAGGTGATGTAAGTAAGAGAGAAGATTAGCCAAGGGCTTAGTGCTAGAATTGATCTATGTGATTGACTTGCAGAGCTGAGTGAAAGTGTTGTAAGTGATGAGTGCACAGATTGTAAGGAGGCTCTATGCTAGATCTACACGAGGAAGGAGGATTTGGCGAGGTGCGCGCAGATCTCCTGTCCTATGCGGAGTAGGATTTTGATAGCTTTGTGCTGTAACCGAATTGACTGAAGCTAATAAAGAAGAAGAGTTGGTGGACGTAGCCCCAGGGTGGGGGTGAAACATGCAAATTTGTGTGTTATGCTCCGTGTTTTGACTTGATGTGTTTACCTCTGCTTTGGCTAAGTTCTTTGATATATTTAGACAGATCTACTTATGCTTTGTGCTTCATTAGATGTGTATGGACAATAGATCTGATATATATGAAGATGCTTAGTCTTGATTTACTGTATCTGTTCTGCTATTGCTAAGTGTTGAAATACTTTAGATCTCAATAAGTGTTGCGATGCTTTGTGCTATCTGTGAAGTATAATAAGGGTAGGATATTGATGAATGATCGATGCTAAGTGCTCCGTATGAGATATAATCACAGATCTGTGTCCCAGCTAAGGTTGCAGACACCTGATTCTTGCAACCAACCCTGACTCTACCTCGGGTGAGACTTCATCTACTTCGTAGGTGTTACCAAAAGGGCCGATAGTTAGGGTTTTTTTGGTGCGTTGTTGTAGCGTTGAACCCTGGGTCTGCCCCTGTGCCAACAAATGGTTCCGTTGTCGGAACTGAAACTGTGATTATTGAGAACTAAGTGAGAAGAATCTTTGTGCAAAGATTCGTCCTGAAACTGTGGAAGCTCTATGCGTGGATTTGTGACCTAGTGCACAGTATTTTACTTGATTTGAAAAGATCTGTGATGAAAAGAGAAGGCCAGATATGAATAAAAGAAGCGAGTGAAAAGTAAAATTGGAAGTTTCTGAAGAAAAGATGTAAGATCTGTAAGCTCAGTTTTCTGATAAAGGTAAGAATAGTTAAAAAAATTTAGATCTGAAAGCTTTGTGCTCTGTAGAAGTAAGATAAGTGAAAATTTTTGTTTCAAGAGCATGGATCTAGGTATGTTTGATAGAATCTGTCCTAGCTTTAAAACTAGGTCATTAATAGATGAAAGAAAGTTTGGCATGAATAGATCTGATAGATGTGTTATACCTATGCATAGAAAGAATGTTTGGACTAAGAAATGGATGCAGGATCCTAGAAAGAATTTTTTGCAAGCTAGCTACCATGATCCCGATGCGCAATACAAAAGAAGTTGGGGATCATTTAAGAGAAAGAGAGGATTAACCCTATGTTATAGTTGCATAAGACCGGGACATATTGCTAAGGAATGACCCGATGGGAGATCTAGTTGTCTCTGTTGCAAAGCCTTGGACCACGAAGTATTGGATTTCCCTAGAATGATTGCTAAGATTGAAGGCATGAATCTGAATGAAGAAAACCCTAAGGCAGACCAAAAATAACAAAACCCCATAGAGAATAAGAAAATATATTACTACAGATGAAATACACCTTGAATGACCACCGACATGTTAGATTATCAAAGGTCTTTAACAAAAAAGAATGCATAGAGGTAAGAATAGGAGACTTTGACATTGACTGTGTTCTGGATGAGGAAACACACGTGGATGTTATGACAGAGAGAACTTGGGAAGCTATAGGAAGGCCTGCTATGATCCCTTCACTAAGCATAATAGGGTTATTCAGAGGGAAACTGGTAAACCTATGTGGAAGGATCACTCGAATATCTATGAATGTCAATGGAACTTCGATAGAGGAAGATTTTGAGATTACAAAATTTATTGAGGACAACGCCCCGTTTACTATGTTACTTGGACAACCTTGGATTGAAAGAGATCAAGCCAGGAAAAAGTAAGAAGAAAAGGTTTTAGAACAACAGAGACAAGAGTTAAAAGATTTCATGACCAAAAGGATCGCNACCATCAATCTTGAAAACAAACTTTATACAAGACTGAAAATGATGCCAACAAAATCTTTTTCTCTTCAAGAAATAACGATTACATCTTGTACTTTATCAAAGTACATGGCATTTTCCTGCATCTTGGTGTACTCAATATCGACTTACAAGCCGACAAACTCCATCGACTAAACATAAGTTGAAAAACATGATCGACACAACATAGTCGTCAAGACAACATCGACACAAGTCGAGACTCAATTGAAACATATAGACACTCCCAAAATGACAAGTCGACATTCATGATACACAACCATGCTACATTCATGAGTCACTCATAATGAACTATCACCAAGTTCATTGTTTACACACATACAAAATCCCATGCATGTGCATAGTTCTTCAACTCTCCAAGTAAAAACATAAGTACATAAACCCAAAACATGTGGGTACATAAGAGCTGAAATGAAAATCTATATGGCTACAATAAGTGAGTATCATACCATCTTTTACATCCTCCTGGCGAAGTTGTGCAACAACAAGAATGCCTTCAATAGAATTTCATTCACATGCAAACTTGCATCATACAAGTTAGGATAAACTCCTACAACTTGTCATACTTTCAACATAAAAGCATACATAAGGCTGAAATGTGCATCTACAAACAAATAAATGCAAGCCTTACTTGTTCAAGAAATCTAACCATTTCTTACCAAGCCAATTCAATGGTGACTTTTTCTGCTGAAAATCCTCTTCTTTTGAATCATCTTGACTCACATTGATGATGGAATCTCCTCTTCCATTCTTGCCATTCTCTTTATCCATCTGCTTCTCATGCTGTGGATGAGTGGTTGGATGCAATGTCCAACATTGGTCAATGAGATGACCTCTCTTCTGGCAGTGAGTGTAAATATTTTGCATCTTCTTTTCAAGTTGCCTTTGCTTGGAAAGTTTCCTGAATGTGGTCAATCTTTTCCAACATCTTGAAACATGATGGTTATCTAAACTAGAATATGTACATGGACTTTTTCTGCCATTTTTACATGCGAATTTACCATGCTTAACATAATCAAAAGAAACCGAATTACAGGCAGAAATATACCTTGAACATTCACCTTTATCGCCTTCTTGAGGAGGTGAATTTGAAGAATTACAGGCTCTCTTGTTGGCCCTTGACCAAGTTTTGAGGAACACTTGTTCATATTTGACCGTTTTTGGGACTTCAACAGCTTGTCGAAGACGAAGCGCAAAGTGAAGCAGAGATTGTGGAAGCTAGACCCCCTTTTTGGGTCCTTTTTGGGTTTTTGGGAATATGTAATGGGAAAGGGATGTCGGCCCATGGGTTTACCCGTGCTTAGGCCCACTTTTGTAATGTATAAATAGATATCTAGGTGATGTAAGTAAGAGAGAAGATTAGCCAAGGGCTTAGTGCTAGAATTGATCTATGTGATTGACTTGCAGAGTTGAGTGAAAGTGTTGTAAGTGATGAGTGCACAGATTGTAAGGAGGCTCTATGCTAGATCTACACGAGGAAGGAGGATTTGGCGAGGTGCGCGCAGATCTCTTGTCCTATGCGGAGTAGGATTTTGATAGCTTTGTGTTGTAACCGAATTGACTGAAGCTAATAAAGAAGAAGAGTTGGTGGACGTAGCCCCAGGGTGGGGGTGAACCATGCAAATTTGTGTGTTATGCTCCGTGTTTTGACTTGATGTGTTTACCTCTGCTTTGGCTAAGTTCTTTGATATATTTAGACAGATCTACTTATGCTTTGTGCTTCATTAGATGTGTATGGACAATAGATCTGATATATATGAAGATGCTTAGTCTTGATTTACTGTATCTGTTCTGCTATTGCTAAGTGTTGAAATACTTTAGATCTCAATAAGTGTTGCGATGCTTTGTGCTATCTGTGAAGTATAATAAGGGTAGGATATTGATGAATGATCGATGCTAAGTGCTCCGTATGAGATATAATCACAGATCTGTGTCCCAGCTAAGGTTGCAGACACCTGATTCTTGCAACCAACCCTGACTCTACCTCGGGTGAGACTTCATCTACTTCGTAGGTGTTACCAAAAGGGCCGATAGTTAGGGTTTTTTTGGTGCGTTGTTGTAGCGTTGAACCCTGGGTCTGCCCCTGTGCCAACAAATGGTTCCGTTGTCGGAACTGAAACTGTGATTATTGAGAACTAAGTGAGAAGAATCTTTGTGCAAAGATTCGTCCTGAAACTGTGGAAGCTCTATGCGTGGATTTGTGACCTAGTGCACAGTATTTTACTTGATTTGAAAAGATCTGTGATGAAAAGAGAAGGCCAGATATGAATAAAAGAAGCGAGTGAAAAGTAAAATTGGAAGTTTCTGAAGAAAAGATGTAAGATCTGTAAGCTCAGTTTTCTGATAAAGGTAAGAATAGTTAAAAAAATTTAGATCTGAAAGCTTTGTGCTCTGTAGAAGTAAGATAAGTGAAAATTTTTGTTTCAAGAGCATGGATCTAGGTATGTTTGATAGAATCTGTCCTAGCTTTAAAACTAGGTCATTAATAGATGAAAGAAAGTTTGGCATGAATAGATCTGATAGATGTGTTATACCTATGCATAGAAAGAATGTTTGGACTAAGAAATGGATGCAGGATCCTAGAAAGAATTTTTTGCAAGCTAGCTACCATGATCCCGATGCGCAATACAAAAGAAGTTGGGGATCATTTAAGAGAAAGAGAGGATTAACCCTATGTTATAGTTGCATAAGACCGGGACATATTGCTAAGGAATGACCCGATGGGAGATCTAGTTGTCTCTGTTGCAAAGCCTTGGACCACGAAGTATTGGATTTCCCTAGAATGATTGCTAAGATTGAAGGCATGAATCTGAATGAAGAAAACCCTAAGGCAGACCAAAAATAACAAAACCCCATAGAGAATAAGAAAATATATTACTACAGATGAAATACACCTTGAATGACCACCGACATGTTAGATTATCAAAGGTCTTTAACAAAAAAGAATGCATAGAGGTAAGAATAGGAGACTTTGACATTGACTGTGTTCTGGATGAGGAAACACACGTGGATGTTATGACAGAGAGAACTTGGGAAGCTATAGGAAGGCCTGCTATGATCCCTTCACTAAGCATAATAGGGTTATTCAGAGGGAAACTGGTAAACCTATGTGGAAGGATCACTCGAATATCTATGAATGTCAATGGAACTTCGATAGAGGAAGATTTTGAGATTACAAAATTTATTGAGGACAACGCCCCGTTTACTATGTTACTTGGACAACCTTGGATTGAAAGAGATCAAGCCAGGAAAAAGTAAGAAGAAAAGGTTTTAGAACAACAGAGACAAGAGTTAAAAGATTTCATGACCAAAAGGATCGCGCAGTTGACTGAGGAACAAGAGAACAAATCAAAGCTATTTGACACTAGAAGCCCGTATGTCAAAGCTGCAAAAGCGTTAGGGGACTCACAAAATATTGGAGTATCTGTATCAGATATAGTTGAAGTATTACCCCTGACCCTTGGGAGAGAACCTCAGCAGTGCGAAGTGACTATGCCTAAGGAAAATAAGAATCAGAATGGGAAAATAACTACCAAGACGAAGCTCACGAGGAAGAAGGATAGGAAGCTAAGTAAAAAGAGAGCTAAGATCGACGAGCCACAGAGGGTTCCAGAGGGAACCTCTCAGAAAGAAACTTTGCAAAATTGGAGCATCGTCGGGATATCAGAACAACGACATGGATCACTTCACCATGGCGAAGCAATATAGCCGTTGGAGGCCGATATATCCATTCGATTTCCACTCCAAATGGATCGAAAAGCATTGATGGCTCATCACCAGACCATTAGACCACGCCATAACAGACAGAACAAGATTTAATGAATCCCCATATCCATTACAAATGATCCTTTACAGAGTTACTTACTTGTTCCATCATGCCATGCACGGAAGACACTTTTTCTAATTGTGAATTTGAGTCCGTAGACTACATGAATTGTGAACAATGATTACTCCACTCTTACTCTCTACCCTATTACAGTACCTACATTACTTTGAGAACCTAAGATATTGATCCTGAGCGTATATGTCTGACGAATTTAGCGCAACTGAAGAATCTGTAAGAGAAGTACTTGCTAGCCTCAGATCCGAAAGAGTCATGTTGGAGAGAGGATTGTCTATAGGTTTACAGGCATCATCGATGAGAGGAGTGCAAGCCTCCTCGTCGACTGCTCGATAAGGAACATCCCAAGCCAGTGCAGAAAGAAGAACCAAACATAAATACGATATGACCAACGTGAAGTTGGTTCCATCCATCCTACCTGCTTACATACCACCTCTGAGTGGTGCGATCAACAGAGATAGTGTGCCTAGAGACTTTGAGTACACTCTAGTCACTACGTACCTTTCGAAAGGGGTATGCACAGTCCGCATAGATCACGACAATATCACAGCATTCAATTTTAGTGAATTCAACCTGAGGGATCGTAAATTTTACAGCATGGTTTCCCCATACAAGTACCTAACCAAAACCAAGGGAAAGAATTCAAAGATCGTCTCTCAACAATGGACGATGAACCTTGCACAGTCCACTCTGCTCAACGTTATGAAGATACTACACTTCGAAAGACACTCAGAGGTGAATTCTTGTGTGAAGTTGCTGCTGGCGAGTTACCATGGAGAATACTTATGGTTAAATTGTCACATAATAGTTGATCCAACACTGATCAATCAGATCATCAGGCTTAGCATGTAGGGCCCTGATCCCCATGATTACTATCCTGGAAATATCATGGATCACGCTCTTGCTCGAAATATCAAAGAAGATTATGGAGATGTTTAGAAAGGCACTTGCAACTACAAGGTAGCTTCTATTGAAAGTGGCACAGTGCGCCTTGCCTGTCAACTGATCGCAGGGAAGTTGGTATGCAAGAATCGACCCATGCAAGTATCCGACTTTGTAGTTGACCTCGCAGGGAAGTGTGTAGAGGGACTACAGATGAACTGGGTGAAGTACCTGGTGAATCAACTAGAGATTGATTGCAGAGAAGCCCAAGATCAGGGGCATGAATTCCATTTAAGTTGGATCTTGATACTTATAGCTTTCATTGCATGGGAGCTATCGGAAGGTGCAACCTTCCCGGACATCGACCCCTTTGAACCACTGGCTACGAACTTCAGTACACTATGGTACTCAAATGATATGAACAAGAAGTGGAAATCCAATGTCGTCTTCCATACCTACTACACCCAGTTGAATCTCGCCATCCAGTTTGAGCCTTGCATGAACTCGAATACTTTACACAGGTTTCAACCTTTGATAAAGTTCAGCGCGGACCTCCATTTCATATATATTACAACATGTGCTAATGAGCACAAGGAAAAAATTTAGTCTTATTATAAGTTGACAGAAGAAGACCTGGAGGAGATCACCAAGGAATGGTCAGCGAACCTCCTTGTTTCAATAGACCCTACAGACATGTCCGACATCGACAGCCCAGAAGCTGTGCAGGATACACCTAGGCCCAGTAAGACAAAGAAAACAAAGAAGACGAAGAAGGATGAGGAAGTCCAGGATATAGACAGCCTATCTGTGAGGACGGATTCCATTACACTAGATCAAGGAGGTGATGGCGAAGACTTAGAAGAAGTCAAACAAAGACCAGAAGATGAAGTAGAAATCATAAACAAAAGGAAGGGTTCGCCTTTGTAACCTTCCTCCTGGAAGAAATTAAAAGTACCCGTAACTAAGCTACATACCACTCTCACTCCAGATGAATTCAGTTTCCTCATCGCAGCTATGAATGAAGCTATAGAAGAGATACCAGAAAAGAAGAAAGATAAGCAAGAGACAATGTACAACATAATTGAGATTGAGCTCCAAGGAGTGAAACATGCACTTCAATCTAGCTGCGTAGTCTCCACTGCACCCCTACCAAAAGGAACAACGGAAGAGGGAGATGAACTAGTTCAACTTAGCAAGATTGTTGACACAGTCGAAGTACACCTTCAAAAATCACAGGAAGAAACAGTGCAGGCCACCCAGGCCTTAAAGAAAGCACATGAGGAAATCATTGAACAATATCGAGCTACACAACAAGAGAAGGACACTCTCCAAGCAAAATTTGAAGAAGACAGAGTGAAGATCCAAAAATAGAAAGAGCAGCTGCTCGCAAAGAAGATCGGGATTGAAGAAGCAGCCAATGGATCATTTCGCTCTGTGACTGGCTTAGAGCAGATGGCAGAAGAACCCATAGAACGCCAAGTGATGAAGCTTGCTGAAGTTATTCAACAACTTCAACAAAGAGTCGTGGAATTAGAGCTTTAGACCATACCAAGTACCCCGAAAGAAGTGCACGACCAATGAGAAATGACTTCCTGGAGCACAGTAGAAAGGATTAAATCACTCACTTAGGAATGAAAACAGTTAAGTAACAGAAGTGTGCAGATATATGAGAACCTAATTGAGAATCCATAAATGCATAAATTGGAGTCGCAGCTCGAGGAGGTGAAGCATGAAGCTGAAACGCTACAGGTGCA
>JZKD02S0262125.1:0-15830 GCA_000966675.3 Picea glauca
TGTAGTTGGCATAAATTTCGTGGGGGTGGAATTTCTATGATGGCTTGGACTTTGAGGGGGTCCACAGTAATGCCACATTGGGAAATTATGAACCCAAGAAGGTGCCCAGTAGTGACAAAGAATATGCACTTGAGGGGGTTCAAGCAAATATTGTACTAACTACACATGTAGAAGATGATTCATAGATCATTGAGATGCTGAGTGCGTTTATTAGATCGAGTGGTGAGGTTGTCTAAGTATGTGAGGATGATATGAGCTAGATTGTAAAAAACATATGTCATGGCCCATTGGAATGTGGCGTCAGCATTCTTGAGGCCGAATGGCATGACACTATATGCAAAGGTGCCCCAAGGGGTTGTGAATGTGGTTTTGTACTGATCAGTGGGGTGAATTTGGATTTGGTTGTAACCAAAGAAACTATCCATGAAGGACAAAGCCTCGTGACCTGCACAATCATCGATTATTTGGTCGATGAAGGGTGTTGGAAAGTTGTCTTTGGGATAGGCATGATTAAGGTCGTGGAAGTTCGTATAGACATGGATAGTGCCTTGTTTTTTGTTAACAATGATAGGGTTGGAGACCCATGATGTATAGGCTATGGGGTAAATGAACCCTGCAGCGCGTGGTTTGTCAATCTTGGCTTTGATGGCTGCTGCTTTGGATGGGTGTAATGGTCATTGTTTTTGGTGGACAGGTGTGATATCAAGCTAGGTGTCTATGTGATGTTAGACAATAGAGGGATCAAGGCTAGGAATATCTATGTATGACCAGGTGAAAATGTCCCGGTATTCCTGGAAGAGGGCTTTGTAGGTGGTTAGTTCTTCTGGAGAACATGCAGTGCCAATCATGATTTCCTCGAGAATTCTAGATTTGATGGAAATATCTATTTTGATGGTTGGGAATATATTAGCCATATTGCCTTCCTCAAAATCATCGGGGGAAGGGATAGGGTTATTGAACCAATATATATACCCTGATGGGAGAAAATATTTGGTTTCGACTGCGTAGATGGGGTGTTGGTTAGGAGGCGTGAAGGATTCTTGTGAAAGAAAGAGCACTCTGTGGTGGAGTGTATCCCATGGTAATCTGGGGTAGTAAACTCCTTGAGGATATCTTCATCACAATGAAACTTGTGTGAATATAGGGGATCGAGAGAAATGGTCTTAGTGACTATCATTGTGGCGTTGTCTCCTTCTGATAAAGATGTAGGGGGATTGATGGAGGGGGATTGCGATGGTTCGCTCGACATAAACCAAATATCCAGATATTGTGGGTTAAAAATGGTAGTCGGGCGTAGAATGTTCGTGGGGAAATGAATTGGAGAATTGGTGGGATTTAGGGATAACTCCTCATATAAATCATCTAGGAACCATGGGGGAGAAGGGAGTGCCTCGGGTTCTGGTGGGAAGATATGAACCATATCAATTGATGGGGTAAGGGTATTTATCGGGTCTATTGGAGTAGGGGGGGTATGATTTTTAATAGGGGCTAGTTGACGACGACTGTATTCAATGATCATAGGACATTTATATGTGAAATGATCAAGTTATTCGCATAGAGAGCAAGGAAATCTCATGCATTTTTTGACTGAGGTTGTGACATAATGGATGTCGCTGACAGGAGTTGAGGTGGGTGTTTTTTGAAAGCTCTGGTGTACAACTATTAGTGTCTGTTGGAATTAAGTTAACGTTGGATAGTGGTGTGTGTAATGGCCATATTCTGAATAGATGGCGCATGTGAATTTGGTTCACATTCCTTTGTTACTTGTGTTTTGTGAGATAGTGGAAATACTAGAGGAAGCGACGAGCGGTGGTGGTGTTTGAGGGAGTTGGATGAGATTACATAACTCAGGGAGAGATGGGAATTTGTTGGTGGGGTGTCTGTCTTTCTCGCATAGCATGCAAAGAGGTTGGACACGTGGGGGAAGTGGAGTTGTGGGCTCCTTCTTCTTTCGTTTTCCCCCATATGTAGCAGGGGGGTTAGTGAGTGGTGGTGTAGTGGGTATGGTGGGAGTGAGTATGGGAATCTACATTGGGATTCCTTCTATTTGGGGAGGGAGGGATGGTTGAGGAACCATCTTAGGTGGATGTAAATACCAAAATGGGATTTCCATCACCATATTAGGAAGGGTAAGCGTTGCAGCGACTTGGAAAGCTTGTACACCTGGTGGGGGGTAAAAGAAATGGATTTGGGTAAGGGCTTGGGGAGTGTTTCCCAAACTGGGATCTATCCTTGGGGAAGATCAGGAATGGGTCGAGTTGAATTAGTTCCAGGGGATTCCTGAGGGGGAAGTTCTATGACTAGTGGGACGTCAGGGATGAAAGAGGCCTCAGTGGGAGGGAGGCTAGTTTCAGTTGTCGTTTTGTTGGAGGATACAACACATACTTGTGCGGAGGGATGGAGGAGCAGTGGTGCTCCATGGTAGGTCCCTAGACGATATGGATCTTTGAATATTATGGGGCCCATCTCAATGAGTGGATAGGCATCGAGATTAGTGTGGATAGAAGGGAGCATGTTATTGATGTTGGATGAAGGGTTAGGCTCGTAATGTGATACTTGATCAATGGTAATGATCTTTCCATTATGGGGAAGCATCATGGTTTGGAACACAGAAGAGGCGACAACCTTCATAGCACACATGTAGCTATGACCAAACAAGATATTGTAGTCGAGCAGGGCATCGATAACCTCAATGTCAATCAGAACGGTTTTTCCCCTGAGCTCGACAGGGACATTTTGGAAGAGTCCTTCGGGGGATGAGGGTCTGCCATTGTAGGCTCTTAAGGTAATGGTAGATGGTATGAGTTCGGGGAAACCAAGTTTCTTCCATATGGATTTGGACATGATACAGGTGGATGCACCTTCATCAATGATGCATCGGTGAACTGTAATGCTCTGAATTTTTACAGGGATTTGAAAAGAAATAAGAGAAGGGAGGTGAGGTTCTCCGCTATGGAGGTCAAATGTGATGAGTCGGGTATCGGCCGAGTCAAATTATCCCAGGGAATAAAGTAAGGACTTTCGCTAGGTGGGACAAGTTTGAAGGACCTCTAATATTGACATGGCATCCGGGGATTGTGCCAAGTCATCGACCAAACTGTAATTATGAGATGCCCTAGCTTGAGGATTGTGGACATTCCTGCACAATGGGATGTGAGGAATATGAAGGGAGTTTTCAGTATTAGGGCAAGGAATTATAAGAGGGGGTTTGGTTGTGACTGGAATTGCTTTCGAGGTAGTGGGAGCGGATTCAGGGGGTTTTCTATACTGACGATTGTGCATTTGCAGAAGGACTTCTTCCTCACTGGTAAGGAGGATAGTGCGACCGACAGAGGTGTCTGTATTGGGATATTGTCCCAATTGTGGTGGGGTAGGCTACATGTCTGGTTGGGTATTTATGACCCCTTGGTGTGCGATGGGGTTTTGTAGTACAACTAGGGGGGGTTGCTGCACATATGGTTGTGGGGCCTGCTGAGGTGCAGGCGGTGCTGAGGGACGTGGTCCATTCACAGAATCTTTCATCTGTTTAAAGTCATGGATTTGGGGGAAATAGTGAGTATAGTGACCAAACTCACCGCAAAGGGCACAAGGGAAGGTGGTCCTAACATTTGTTTTGTTCCTTCCTTGACGTTTTTTGTTGTTTCCCCCTTGGGGGTTTTGATTCCCCTAGTTTTGGTTGCCCAGGGTAGACTGGTTATGTTGGGGTTGGTTTTGGTTTCCTCTTGGTCCTGGATTATTATTGTTTCAATTTTTTCCTTTCTTTCTGGTATTGTTCGATTGATGGGGTGGATTTGCGGTGTTCAGCTGTTCAAAATTTTGATATTGTTGAATGGGAGAGAGTTGAACAAAATTAACCACAGCATGTGGTGATCCTTGTGGTGGAGCCATAGGCTGTGGGGGGCCAAAAAATGGAAAGTACGGATTATGTTGAGGTGATGTTCCATAAGGTACATAGGAGGGTGTGGCACTTTCACTAGTGATTAGGGTATAGGCTGAGGTAGAGGGAGTAACGACACTTAGTTGGATAGGTGGGTGGTTTAGGGGTGTCCACGAAGGTCCACTTATGGGTGGAGTCAGGGAAATAGGGTATGGTTGTTGATAAGGTGGAGGAGGATAATAAGGGATTCCTCCATATGCCGACATATATTGAGGTGAGCCATACATGGGTGGTTGTTGAGGCAGTGGGTTGTGGTGTGCAGTGTTACCAATCAATCTGTCTACTGAGTGAGACATCCCAGGTTTGTCTTGGCCAAATGGCAGGAGTTTTGGGGTGTCTGGGAGTACTATGTATAGGTATCCAGACTGGGTGTAGATGAGTTCGAAATGTTGGGTCTTTCTAATGGCTTCTTCTTGGGTCTAGGGGAAGGTGGAGGCCACATATTTGGCAAGGAGGGAAACAAGTGATTTTAGGAACCAATTGAGACATTGTTGGGGGGTAGCGTCAGCATTGCAGAGGCTACGTCTCTGAAGCCATTTGTGGATGTGGTCGGAAATATGTGTAGAGGGGGTTTGTTTGAAATCTGAGAGTAGTTCAAGGCCATTGTCATGACGAACGGGTAATTGAAAGAAGGTCAAAAATTCTTTGGCAAAGGATTCAAAAGTCGTGTGGGACCCAAATTTTTCTTTGACATACCATTTAGCAGATGAGCCAGTGAGTGTATGTTGAAATAACCTCAATCATATGGAATTGTCCATGATGTTGTTTGAAGAACACCATAGGTGAAATGTCATGATATGGTTGGCAGGATCATCTCCTACTTTTCCTTCAAAATTGGGGTTGTCTGAAGGGATTTTGGTAGGCATTGCAGGCCATGTGGGGTTGTGCAATATGGGATCATTGGTGAGTTTAGTCAGATCCGGTATGTTGAGGGAGGCTAAATATGGCATATGGGGTGGTGGCATAGGATTAGTTCTGGCCATAGTGTTAGTGTTCTGAGTACCTGACCCTTGGAGGGGACTAGGTGGGTTTGTACTTTCCCCTTGAGAGGAAGTTGGCCCCCCGCTTTCATGTAAAGGAGAGCGAGTGGAAGGTGGACCTTGGGAATTGGACCCAAGTAAGGTGGAACCAAGGAAAGATGATCCCAAGATAGTGGCACTCACAGGAGTGTGAGAAGGTGGATCCGATGAGTTGGCAAGACTAGGAACTCCCCCTACAATAGGAGGGAGATTTAGCAAGTGTCTGGAATGACATGGGTTATGTGGGTCCCCTATGATGTCCGACTAGCTAAGTGAATGTGTGAGAATGGTGGTGAGAGCAATAAATAAACAAAAGCCTTTGCTGCAATTTTTGAACTTTACACGATATATATCCAAATCAAATGTAATAAGAAGCGCATCATACATAAAGTGTTTTGATAAAGAAGCATATATGTGGATAGGTGGATTTTTTCTGTGTGGGGGTACAAAGAAAACAAATTCTCATGTCCTAAAATATGTAACGTCCTTCCTCTCAAAATAACACTAGACCTTCCAATAGCACTCAATAGTGGGGTCTAAAGCCACCGAAAGAGAAACTAGTGAAGGATGAAGCAATCAATTATAATGAGGGGTAGAGAGGGAATATCCCAAAAGAACTGGCGATATTTCCTAATAGCCACACAAAATTCAATCAAGGTGCAATTGCAGCCCACAATTTCCACCTAGGTAGATGTCCTAAAATTTGGTCACTAAGTACCTCGGTCAAAGTACGACATTTATATTTTTGGCCTAATAAATGGGTCACGGAAGAGATCCCGTCCAAGAGGTGGGTGCCTCAAGGGGGGACGCACAGAATAACCAGAGCTCAGTTTTCAACCCTTCATGGGTATCTCCCTGCCTTATGGTGTTAGGAACACTTGACTTGGAGGATTTAAAGTTCCCTATTTGACAACTTCTATTATTTTGAAAATGTGAGGACCAAATAACGGGGATTTATTTGGATGCCTATCCCCGAAATCCTACCTAGACTAAACGATTTCTTTTGGCACCTCTTATGGAGGAAAACGTAGTGAGTTTTTCGAAAAAAAATTAGATGTGGTTGTTTCAGAGATTGGGGGTGTGAGCCAATCTCGTTGAAATTAAGTGGGAGTGGATAGTTTCTTCAAAAAAAAAGGGTGGGGTGTTTCGGAATCCCTTTGGAGGAAAATTACTTCAACCTCCACGTTTCGAGATGAAAAATATGTGAGTGAGAAGTGAATTTTGTGTGTGAATGAGTGAAAGTGTGCCAATTTTTTAATGAATTAGGTGTCACCTTGTTGTATGTGGACTTCGCTTGGGCCTTACAAGTCTTTGATTACCTATTTAGCCAAATGTCATTGGTACAACCTTGCATAATTCAAAAGTCCCTAGGAAGATAGCATGTGGACATGTGGGTCCTTTACTATTCCTTTAACTCCCTAATGTGATTTAATCTAAGAAATCTTTGAAATTATCCTAGATTGTGATCATCTAGGCATGTATGGGCCCGTTACAAAACCTTTAAACTTCCCTAGTGATTTAATCTAAGAAAGTAAATTTCAACACTATCCTATCTTTGTAGCATGTGGGCATGTATGGGCCCATTACAATCTTGAGATGTGTTTGAAAAATAAACTAAGAGGAGTCTCGAGGGGGCTATTTTCCTCTCCTAAAGATTTTATCTTTTTAAGGGATATGAAATTGTCTTTCAACCTCTTTCTGATTCTCAAGATCGCTTTGGAGCGTGAGAGAAGAGCATACTCAACATTTGATATCCAATTTCTAGTCCCAATGCAAKTTTTATATGTGATGTAGAATGATTCCAACTTTTAGTCAAAGCAAACCATCCATGTGGAGAAATAAAAAGAAAAGAGAGGAAAMATAATGATTTTTAACCCCTAAGTGCCTATGTGTTTTGACTAATCCCTTTATAGGAGAGGGAATGTAAGTGTGGTGTAGATTACGACATGCATGGAATCATMTTTAAGAAGGTTATGGGCCTTCAATAGATCATAAAAAAGCATACAATCTATGYTTTTTTCACAGGTGCGTGGGTTTCAGACTAGGCAGAGGCGCTCTGAGCTCCAATGTGCGAACTGAAAAATCTTTTTGAGTGCAGGTGCACAKAAGGCATTGAKTAATGCGGGGATTTTGGCACACATGTGCACGATGCATGACTGTGGGAAAATAAACCCATTCACAACTGTCACACATCCRTGAAGAAAATTCCAGATGGAATTCTCTCAACTCAACTTTGAATTTTATGTTTTTCCGATCGGTTTGGGCCGGTTATGGTACCTGCAGRTTAAATAAGTAAAAATAAGAGCTAAAATAACCCAAATGGGGTAGTAAATTGATACCTTTCCCCAGTGGAGTCACCAATCTGTTGCGCCTCTTTCGTCACCTAAATGAGAAAAAAAAAGGTTCTTACAAGCTTAGTTGGTTAGATAAGAAAGACAACAGTAAAGGAAAGGGTTAGAAGAATAAACATAAAAGACTAAGCTAAGAAATAAACTAGGAAAGAAAAAAAACAATTAAACTATTATGCATAGAGACATAAGAACAAGAAACAAACAAGACTCATGTCACCAATGGAAAGGATTTTATTAGTGAAAAGAAAACACCAAAGAGAAAGGGGACTTTGGGTCCCTTCTTCCTCCAAGGGAGAGCTCTTGGACCCCCAAGATTGAGCTCTTCTTACAACTTGAAAACTTAAAAGAAATGGTGAAAGAATCCCAATATAACCCACTCAAAAGGTGATGTGGATTGCCCAAATGGAATGGTGCTAGTATGTTCTTGATGAGAAAAGAGATTTCCCCAAGAGAATAGCAACAACATAACCTTGCAAATGAATTCCTTGAAGATGTAGTGCACCCATCGCCTTGTTTTATAGCACCACTTTGAGGTATTGTGAAACCAACTTTTAGTGTGAAAAGGGGATGTTTAGGGAACCTTTAGGTCTTTGACGAGCCACCCAGCCAGATCTAGCCAATATTTGGATGTCAAATCGACTTGAAAGATGAACCAGAAGTGGGTGGAATGCCAACCAACATCATAAATGTGTCGTTCTCAAGTGTGCGTGGATTTTAGTGTCTACAGTCGCGCATCATGTGCATGTGCGCTTTTCCTACATTTCTTGATGGTGCATGTGCACACATGCCCTATATAGTCATAGTGCATCTTGATTTTATAACTAGTTTTATAGTTTTGGACCTTTTGGAAATGATTTTTTGGTAATTTTGGTCCATGGGTGAACTAATAGCTGTTTGAATATGCTGGATTCCTGTAACCATTTGCGGATGAAATTTTAGTGATAACAGTAGGGAAAGGATCATGTAGACAAGCATCATTCAACTTCCTAAGATCTATGCAAATACCTATCTCACCTATCTTCTTATATTGCACTACCATGGGGATAATCTACTCCAACTCTTCGACAGGTTCAATAATCCCTGCTTCCAGCATTATGTCAAGCTCAATCTTCACTTTTTCCTTATATTTCAGGTTTAATCTGTACGGTATTTTCTTGACTGGCTTCACGTTTGGTTTCAAATGTATTCTCATTTATCCCATAGGTCCTTTGATTCCCTTCATATCAATGAAATTGGTTGGGAACAAGTCCTGATACTCATGCAATAAATCTGTGATTTTGTCAATGGTAGCAACGTCCCAGTAATCTTCGACATTGGCAAACTTTGGTGTCTCCTTTTTCCTGATATTGACTTTCTTTATTTTTATCGGTTGTCCAATGAATGACAGTTCAACTCCTAGTCCTTCCACATATCTATGACCTTTTGTTTCTATGAAATTCACCTTCCTTGGGTCATCGTCTTCGTCAGCATTAATGTTGTAGTAGGTCTACAGTTTCTGGAGGGGCGCAGTCCATTCATCCTCTTCTTGCTCCAAAGGGAGGCTAGATGCCTCCTCGAATACTTTATGTCTCACCATTTATATTGCTTGATCTACAGAAGGAAATTCAGTGTCAAACAAAAAGGTGGTTATATAATTATGGGTCATACCTTCCCATTCTGAAGTGACAAGGTGCAAATCTTCTTTAAGGTACCAGTTAATCGGGGTGGTATCCAGCGTATTGATGAATCTGTGTACCTATTTTTATCTAGGAATGTCGCTCCAGGCCTCTTCACAACTTCATACATGGTCCTTTGGGCAACTTCGACCCGTGTATCGTCTTCGCAGCTTCCTTCTTGTGATGAGAACCACGCTGTCATTAGAATTTGGCATTGTGTCTAGTCTGTAATATTGATTTTATGTGTCCCCCACCATCTCTCTTGTGTGGATTTCATGGCCTCATCCATTTTCAAAAACCTTTGTTGTGTTGGTACACTTGTCTCAAATTATGAAAAAAAAAATTCTAAGGGGTTCAACCCATCAAATGTGGGTAGATTACTCACTATTGTGCCAATCCAGTGAAATTATCTGGTTAGCCTAGCACATCTTCTTGTATATACTTCATACATCTAGTTCTACTATTTTTCCAGCGCTTCTTCTGAATCATATGAACATGCATTGTCACTTCGCCAGCTCAGATTTCCATCAATTGTAGGGTTGATATAATCATGTTGTCTGGCTGTTAATTTGTAGATGTTTTCCAATTCAAATGCATGGTCTTCTTCTCTGATAGGTTCTGTGTATCGTGGACCTTCATCTGGATCTAAAGGTGCAAATACCCTAAGGCCATCTTTCTCAAATGTCATGTGTCTTTTCTTTAAATCAACAATAGTGGAATTGTCGAAGGCCCAATCAATTCATAACAACGCAGGGTAAGTTTGGCTATCATCAACAATTTCAATTACCTCAAAATATGCAAAGGTTCTTACCACATTGATGTCCACTGGGACATGCTCTAATCATCCAAATGGGTTGATAGCTTGCTGATTAGCCATGCGAAGCCTAATAGGGGAATATATCAGCTTGGGTTTTCCCATCAGTTCCCAAGTATTCTTCGTCATGACATTGACTTTTGAACCTAAGTTGAGGACCACATAGTCTATCTCATACTCTCCTATCCAAGCATTCAAGTGTAGTTATTTATTTTTCCTTCTCCTTCTTCCAATTTGGTGCACTTCTCTATTCAGTAAGGGGTCTATTTTTTCTAGTTCATACTGCTTGATGAGATCTTGTAATTCTTGGACAGAGCCTTTATCTTGAATCAAATTAACACATGTGTGCAAGAATTCCATGAGTTTGCTTACCTTTTTCCCTTCTGTTGGTGATGCAAATGGATCAAACGCATGAGGCATGCCATATTCTTTGATTTTTGGTTGTCTCTTTGATGAAGATCCTTGATCTCCTTTGAACTCTTTTCTTACCTCCTCGAATATCTATCTTTCATTCTTAGCATCGAACATTGGGGTCTTTTCTATAGCTTTCCTGACTACATGGTCGTTTTTAGTCCTTCCTTGGGCTAGTCTGTCTTCCCCTGTAGTAGCACTTCCTTGAGTAATAAAAATGACTCTAGGGTCTGCTCCGTGAGGTTCAGTATATATCAGTTGTACTTGTGGGTTCTTTTGGGGTCCTCATCTTTCTTGAAGTTTAGACAACAGCACAGGGCATTCTTCTATGACATGCTCGAAGGAATTACAGTAACTACAGGTTGTGCAGGGATTATGAAAATCCCTTGCTAAATGTCTGGGCTGTGTGAAGTTGTAACAAATTATTTTTCCTTGGACTCGGCCCATACCTCCTCCTCCTCCTCCTCCTCTGTATCCACCGCGAGGAGTGAAATTTCCTCTCCCTGGAGAGTTTTACATCGGAGTGTTGCCCTCTTATTGTACTTCACCTTGAATCTTTTATATGTCTCTCGACCTTTCATGCATGAGATCATAAGCTATAAAATCTCGATCATCATGCCCCACTGATTTACAAAATGTACAATACAAGTTTGTGGGTGTCTAGACATACTTCTGCATGTAGTAGCACTCACCTGGGCAATGCCTATTTCTGCATACCTCACACCATGGTAGGTTAACCTGCTTTAAGGGGCTCGGTGCTCCTGATGCCAAGTACTCATGAAATAAAGGGCATTGTTCCTTATTATGGCCTTCAAATATGCATCTTACACACTACATATCTTCCCTTTTGTCTTTTCCTTTATCTTTCTTCATATCCTCGACCTGTAAAGACAAACTAGTTAACTGGCTCATGATCTGGCTAATGCCTGAGCTATATTCTCCCATTGGTGTTGATTCGATCTTCATGGTGATCTCCAAGGCTTCCGCTTGAGATGCAATCTTCTGCTGCATCAAAGGGATTCTTATGTGTGGTAACAACGCAATGATGAACCATTCTTTGTTATGTTTGTCAGGGATCTAGAAAGTTAATCGGCCTGTCAGGGTCTTGAATCTCTAGTCGAACTCCCAAAAAGGTTCTTCTACCGTTTGTTTAATATCTTTTAGTTCTGTAATACATTGTGACTCCGAATTAGGTTTCTTAAACTCTGTAATCAGTGAATTCTTGATCTCATTCAAGGGTTTAGGCTATGCCAGTCCTTGGACAAGTTTCATGTACCAACTCAGTGTGCGGTCCCTTAGCATAGTGCTGAACTAGGTTCTCTTGATGGCTTCATCAGTGATACTTTTAATATTCCATATGGCCTCACACAGAAACCAATGTTGATCTAGGTCTTCAGATCCATCTCCTCTAAAGATAGGGAGTCTCATTTCATCTACCATAAAGCTGACTAGGGTTCTTGTCTGGGTAGATGTTGGGATACTGGTAACAGTACTCTGAGGACTCTGGTGGGTCTGACTATTATGACTGGTAGGTATTGTTGAGACAACAGGAGGATTAATGTTACTTACTTCAGTAGTCCGCACATTTCTTGAGGTTTGTAGCTCTCTTTGGCACAGTTATTTAGCTTCCCCTTCTTTTGTTCTAGTGGACTCTGGATGCTCTTCATCGGTTATATCTACCTCCTCTCCACTATAGAAGCCTTCTCCACCATAGTTTTTCTTAAACAAATTCTCAACGTGAACTTCACGGAATACTTTCCCACTACGTGTATGTCCTACTTTTGTGTCACTGTCGCTTTCCAAGATCTTGAACATTATCCTTTTCAGGTCCGATCAATCTACTATATCATCAAGATGTGGTTTTCATGCAAGAGCATCTTGATTCTTAGCTTCGGGAAGTGCAAAAATTTTCCTCTGGGTCCCTTGAAAAGTTATCTCTCGGCTTGACTATACGATTATGTTATGTCAACAACAAACTCATTGATATATCTTCCAATGGTACTATCAAACCAATGATCTACTGCTCTAGATACAACGTTGTCGACTCTCTTGACCTTCAAGATCAATGTTGGTGTCCAAACCATAGGTGGTCTAGATCTAATTTCAAATTGTGTGTCAACTAACCTAGCCAACCACTCGTGTAGCTCCTGATGGATTCCTCCAAAGAAGATCTCGTGAATTTCGGTGAATATGTATCTTTGTAGCCAATCCTCAGTGCTTATTTTAGGGTTCTTGTTTTGGGCTTTAGTGAAGTCCTTCTCTTGATCCTCTACCCACTTTTGAATCTGCGTATTCGATGGGAAACACCTTGACATTGCCTTAAAAATATTCCGGTCCCGTCAATGGAACCATTTTTTGGCATAGGGGCAAACCTAGGGTTTAGCTCCAAGAGTGAACCAACAAGCCCTAGCTACTGGCCCTTTCAGTAGCACCTATGAAGAAGATGCATTCTCACCTAAAGAATCTATGAGGGGGTTGTAGGACAGTTATGCCTACAACCAGGGGAATATCAAGTGGTTCTTATTACAACAGCAACATAACATGCATCTACCATTAAACTAGCTAGATCTATCCCTCATAGCTATAGATCTGATCTAATACAGTAATGAAGATAACAATATAACAACGTCAAAGCTCAAAGCATCAATCACACACACAACAATAGAGGTACATGGTTCACCCTCTCTATAGAGATACGTCCACAGAATTGTTCTTATGATATATTAAGGTAAAGCTTACAGTCCTTATCTGCACTCTTGGCCAACAGATCCTTTCTTCTTCCTCTTTCCTCCTACGCACCTAGCTATAGGACTTGATCTTTGCACCCAACTGAAGATCTTACAATACCAGAAGTCTCTCTCTCTCTCATCACTTCTCTCACCCTCAATACAATATTCTCTTGATGAACAATACTCGACTATAAGGCTCAACCATAGTACCGACCCAACCTAGGTCCTCTTGACCTCTATTTATACATTACAATCCCTCATCGACAACATTAGGTCGAAACCTAGGTATCAAAACCATAATTACCAAAAACCTAGGTGTCTACAACCCTAGGTCAAATTGACTCATTCTTTCTGGGCTTTGCCAGCCTGTCTTTCCTTCTCCATCTCGCGGTGCTCCAAGGCATCTAATGCTAGTTTTTTCCACTTCCTGAGTCATCCTTGGTCCATACTTCTTCTTGATCTGTCATCCTCGATCTCCTCATCCAACAGACTTCTTTTCCTCACTTCCCTCCATCTTCTCTGTTCTTTTTCTCACTTCGACCCAGTGACAACCACTGTGACTCCCACGAAGCTCACCTTTTACCTTTTTTTCCTCATTCTTCACCTCCTTCCATAACCCATGGCCAACAATGGGGCTTATCATTCACCAAATATTTTTTTACCTTGACACTTAACCTCACACTCTTTTTGGTAGAGGGAGGCTCTTCATTTGGCACAACAAGCTTCTTCTACTTAACAATGACAAGATTGTTCAGTGGGGTTGTGCTCTCTTTAACTGTCGATGTCTCTTTCTCAATGGAAGCTTCAACCAATACCTGAAATTTTCTTTGAGCTAATTAAGCCTGAAAATGTTGCAAATCTACCTTGAGTTTCCTGTTCTGAGATTGAAAAGCTCTATTTTTCCTATAAAGGTTCTGTAGTTGTCTGTGAAGGGGCTGACAGTTTCTTGCTGAAAACCTTGCCAAGTCAAGGGTATGGTTGTATCCATCCATGAGGTATTTCATTTTCACCTTGTCATACATGGCCTATGTTTTCAACTGAGCCACTTATTTTCTTGCATCCCTAAGTTGCCTGATAAGTCTTTTGAATGTCTGACTGTTAGGTGGAGCAGTGACATGCACAATATCAATAGGTTTCTTCTTGTTCTCCTCTTCCATCTACATATGAATTTCCTTGTCAAATTCATTAGGATTCTTGGAGGCTTTTATTTTATCTTTCTTCTTTTGCACAGGGGTTTCCTCTTTTCTTTCCACAGTATTTCCAATGCCTTCAACCTTGTTCTTTTCTACAAGGATCTCAGGTAGGGACTGTTCTTCAACAACTCCCTTAGGAATTGATGATCTTGTGAAAGGTATTCTTCCCTTGGTATTTATTGTCGGAGGAGAAGAGGGGAAGTGTAGCTTCTTCCCTTTCTTGGATGTAGTTTTGGTAGAAGAAGGAACCTCTTCTAACCCTGGTGGAGGAGGTGGTGAAAAATCTCTTTGTGGGGAAGGACAAGCTTCCTCCTCAACTCCTGTGAACTGCTTGCTGACCTCTGAAACTTGAACAGGGGCTCTACCCTTTCTCTTCCTACTGGTCCTTTCTTTAACAACACTAGAGGGTGATAAAGGAATCGTAATGAGTGATTGAGGAGTAGATGCTAAATCCAACTTGAAGTGATAAGTAACCACAAAATGCTCCCATGACATCTCTTTCTTACCCAATCCCTTAGAGACTAGCATTTTGATCAATCCAGAGTGAAAAATGCTAGAATCCACATCCTTAGACTTGGATTGAATCATGTCTGACATTTTACCTATGCTCCTTAACAAATAATAGGGTATATTCATTTCAACTTTACCAGTAAAATGAAGAAAAAGCCTTATATGGTACTAGTACAATGTGTTAAATCTCCCTTCACATGTAAAATATCTTTGGATGGTCTTCAGTATTCTCTTAAATTGTTCAATCAGTTGACTCATTGTCATACTTTGAGACAAATTAGTAGCTTTATGTTCAAGTTTAAAGAGATCTTTAGCTTAAGGCTGAACTCACAGCCATGGCTTTGAACCAATTTTCACCTGGAATGGGGATTCCTGTTGCAGCTGAGATAGAGGCTTCAGTCACCTCAAATTCCAAATCCCCAACCTTGGTTATCCTTCCATCAAAATGTAATGCAAACTATCTTGTTACCTCTGGATGGCCTCTTTGAATATTCTGGTAGAAAGAGAGGCATCCCACTCTTTGAAAAACCTCTCTTTCCATGGGTTATGTATCAAAAAGATGCATGTCCACAGGTTCTTTCCTAACCACCTTGCCCCCTTTGTGTGTATTCTTATATTGAGGAGTCTCCATGGATTAGAATGAGAGATTTTAAAGGCTTATGGGATAGTAATAACTAGGAAGACTTAAAATCGTGCTTCAAATGCACAAGGCTGACCTTTAAAATAGATTGGTGCTAGTAAGCCAAGATTGACTATGGGAATTACGCCCCTATATTTGTACAGGTATTTGAGAGTGTATAAAAATAGGGGGTAATCTGTTATTGTCCCTTTGTAACTAAGTAAGAACGCTTAACTCCAAAATGAAAGGAAGTAGGGGAGACATAGAGGGGTTGAGAAATGCCTCTGGGTAACGCGATGCATATGCAGAGGATAAGATATTTAGGTGCTTGCAACCTCAATGGCTATGGAAGACAAGAGTAATCAGACCTAGATACAGGCAATGGAGTTCAAAGTTCCGATAAAGAGAGGAGACGTGTCTATCATCCAAATAAGAGTCCCTTACAATTATGCAAGCTCGACCAAAACCTGAGCACAAATTATTTGTGAAAATTAATGTGCAGAGGAGGAAACACGAGATACCTATGGAGTGAACACCTATTGGAATATCCATCGTAATCTTAGGATGAATTTTCGAACATTTCAGCCCTCGA
>JZKD02S0262136.1:0-20795 GCA_000966675.3 Picea glauca
AGTCCTTCATACAAGCTTTCAATAATTCTCCAATCAATCTCTTACTAGTTTTCTTCTAACCTTTTCCATAAGCATTCCCCTCAATATATAGGAGAAGATAGATTAGTTACTTGGAAAGGAATGATCCCAAGATATCTGGAATGCCAACACCTGAATAACCATTCGAAGCCAACTCACGTTTCTCTAAGATTCCCTTCTAGAAGGTTCGAGATTTTATCTTTTTCCTTCCTTTGGAACATGTTCGCACCCTGATAGTTAGTTACAGTGCGAACCCTTCGCACCCTAGCTTAATGCAGCCTACGAGAATCAGACATTCTCACAGGCAGATATATAGGTAGCCTGCAAACATCCCTTAAAAGCATGATTTCTGGAAGCAGACAAATGTAACTTTTCTCAGGAAAGTGTTCTTAGTGAAGAGCTTGATTTTCCATCATCATAACATCATCATGATGACCAAAAGTGCGGATAACACTCCCTCCTCGAGTCCGTGCAACCTCCTGATCTAGGATCATTCTACTCGGGAGATGGATTAGCTCTCGGGCTCTTGATGAACCCCCTGTTAATGTTCACATGTCCTCAATTTCCCTGTGCAGGTCCGACATTGAACCCGCAGGCATTTTCTGCCTTCAAACCCCTTTCTCCTTTAAAATCAAAATGAAACTAATTTTGTCCCTAGCCCCTTGACCTTCTCCTCAAATGTAAAATCCAAGTTTCGGGGCCTCTATAAGTACTCATGAAATCCTACAAGGGACCGTGGGCCAAACCGTGGGCTTTGTTATCCCACAATCTGTACTTTCCCAAAACCCTAGGCAAGTGGAAGCAAGATTTTCGTAACAGGAAGTGACCTATCACTGTCACCTTAATAGGAAACCCCTTTTGATTTAGGATTATATCAATGTACCCCATGGGAGACATCCCCAACTACCTGAAGGTTTGAGAAGGCTAAGGAAATAAAGTTCACCCCCTCTCACAAGTCACTCAATTTCAAAGGTTCTTTCTGTCTTATAGAGATGAGCAAAATATAACTGAAGTGTACCTTCCCAGAACAAGATAAAAGTATAAAAAGCATGAAAATTAAAGTTATCATATGATGTTAGTGCTTCATAAAACCATGAACCTTTAAGAAATAAGTAAGTTGATGTAATACTGCAGAGAAAGTAATCATCTATTACAACAATTATTTTTTTGTAACAACCACAATAACTATGCTTCAAAAATACTTAGAAAAGACAAGAGAATATAGGTCTAATTTGATAGAATGATAGCAACTTGTCAAAAGAAAAGTTGGCAATGTCTAATCATCCTTTAATGCCAATTTTTAAAGTGAATTTTATGTTGTAATATGGTTGTAGTAATATTTTGCAACAACAACAATTTTGTTAGGAATTTAATCTAGTTTAAGGTTAGTAGGAGTTAGTAAAAGTTTAAAGGAAAGTTATTTGAGAAAATCAATCACCAAGGTGAGTAAAATAGTTCCTTTTAGGGTATATGGAGTCAACAATAGTGGCAGCAGATCTTAGATCAAAATATCAATCATAGTGCTTGTCCAAAGGAGATGGAATGGATGGAGGAGGTGTTGGTAACCCAAGTCCTCAAACACCCAAGTACTTAAGAGAAAAAAACGGCTAGAAAGTAGGAAGACTTAGGCCCTAGCACTTTCTCTTTCCTTAGACAAAATTGGAAGTAATATATGAAATAGGAAATTAGAGTAGGGATACTAGAGTGCCAGTAAGTATGGATCTAGTAGCTACTTCTAAATAATATATATTTTGAGAATTTCAACAAGTGGAATACTACAAAGAAAATGATAATAACTTATGTTTCTCTCCTAGGGTTTTGAGAAAGAAATTTCATAATCTTTAACATGAACCAAGTAAAATTTACCACAGGCATTTAACATAAAAAAATTGCATATTTTCAACTTACTTCACCAATAATAATCAAGCCAAACCCTAGTTGAAGATCCTCCACAATGAAAAATAGCCAAAATACACCAAGATTTTCCTCTCTAATAAGTTTTGCACCACTTAATTTAATCCAATAACACTTAAAGAGGGTCGGATTTCAGACCACACACTTGTGTGATGAGACATCATGAAAAAATGAGAGTTTTTCTCTCTTATTTATATAATATCAATGAACTTTAATTACAGTTAGTTCATAAAAAGGATGACATGGCCAAATTACATAAAATCCAGTTTTTACATAAATAACATTTATTAAACCCTAATTTCATCTTCAAGGGTGATATCATTCCCTTCTAGGGTGATGTTAGGCCCCCAAGGTGGAACTCTAGGACTCAAGTGTAGAACGTTTGGGAGGCCCTGAATGTTGTCAGATGTCCCAACTAACACACAAATGCCCATCATAAGTGCAAATCCTAACTCTGGTGGACGTCAAGTTCAAGATGATGACGTCATGTGCTCTCAAGGGCCAACGTCCAGGTGGAAAGGAAAAACACCCCCTGGGTCTAGGTCTACTGGAGTGTCCCTAATGCGACGTCCTTCTTTCTCCCTAGTGAAATCCTTTGGTTTCTCCTTCCCCCTAGTGGGGTCACAACATCCATCTATTGGGATTTTATCCCCATGGAGGTATGACCTAATCATTCCCAAATATTTACCTTTCCACTGGGAAAAGTTATGTAGCAACAAAAAGTATTTCCTTAAGTGACTCATAAGTCACATGGATCATAGAAATTTCAATCAGTTATAATAATCAAATTACCTAAACATGTGCATCAAACCCCCCTTTATCCAGATAGATTCGCAAAGATGTTATGCAGTTCAAAACGTTAGGTTTGGAAAAGGTCTCATGATGTCCTATTGGGTTAATCCTCCTTAAGTTTGGGGTGTTTTCTAGGTGAGAACCAATCTAGGCCATGTAAGTGTGTGTGAAGTGGCGTAGGGGAATGTTTGGGAAGAGGGTGTAGTGATCACATAGAAATGTAGGTCTTTCCTGTGGGTGCCTCTGTAGAGGGAGAGTTTCACCTCATCATGGATTCCATTGTTTCCTATACCATTCAATGCCTTTTATTCTTAGTTTTATTGATTTTGATATCTTTTATCTTCAAGGGAAAAT
Organism: Picea glauca; assembly: GCA_000966675.3. Lineage (NCBI taxonomy): Eukaryota > Viridiplantae > Streptophyta > Pinopsida > Pinales > Pinaceae > Picea > Picea glauca. The sequence continues at coordinate 3,079 of JZKD02S0262136.1, forward strand.
ATGGGGGACACTTTCCTATCTTGGTGACCATAGGTAACAACATTACCCACAAGCATTTCATGGAAATGAGAAGGTTGGTTCATGATGAGACCCCCTTTCTCTTTTCTATGCCACCAAGAGCCACTAACTTGGTTTGGTGACCAGATAGATGGTAGTGTCATACCACTACATGCCTATGGACCTAATAGGTCTGCTCATGATGAGACCTCCCATCCACCAACTAGTACCTTTAGTTTTGATTTATCTCATGGGTCCCCTTTTCTTACTGAGAATCATTTTATTTCTTTCTCAGGAATCCCTGGGAAAATCATATCAAAGGTTTCATTTTATCTTTTAACTCCTGCCAACTACTTTTACTTTCTGGGCCTTTATCCCCTTCTTCCCACAAGGAAAGGTACAACCCTTCCTAGCGTGTTAAAGCCAATGGGTCCTGAACGAAATATGGGCCCTCCAAAGCCATGATGAAGTCATCCGACTCTTGGAAATTCATGTATAGGACCTATGAGCCTTGAGACATGATCTCTTTATTTGTCCCTAGGATTGGGGATAACATTTGGCTCCAACCCGAGGACATTTTGTCACTGTAGAGCGCATGAGAACCTCAACATCTCTAGTATGAGCTGTATCTGCTAGATCAAAACAAACTTCATTAGTGATCTTCAGGGTGGTGTTATTACCCCTCACTCATATACGATATAGCGGAATAAAAGTAAGCATGCATATATACATAATGAAAAAATACAATGTAAAAATGAAACTATACTATCATTATATGAAGTTGGTATATACAATGGATGCAAATGCCTACCTACCTCTACTTACCTATTGGTTGAATTCTAGGTGTATTCAAATAACCAGTGAAACCATCCTAGCAATATCTCATAATACCTGCCTCTATGCTTCATCATGGCCTTGTCATACCGCTACATGCCCATGGAGCTAATAGGTCTACTCATGATGAGACCTCCCATCCACCAACTAGTACCTTTAGTTTTGATTTATCTTATGGGTCCCCTTTTCTTACTGAGAATCCTTTTATTTATTTCTCGGGAATCCCTGAGCGAATCATCTCAAAGGTTTCATTTTGTCTTTTAATTCCTGCCATCTACTTTTACCCCTTGGGCCTTTATCCCCTTCTTCCCACAAGTAAAGGTACAACCCTTCCTATTGTGTTAAAGCTAGTGGGTCCTGAAGAAAATATGGGCCCTCTGAGGCCATGCTCAAGTCATTTGGATCTTGGAACTTCATGTCTAGGAACTATGAGCCTCGAGACATGATCTCCTTAGTTATCCCTAGGATTGGGGATAACATTTGGCTCCAACTCAAGGACATTTGATCACCCTAGAGCGCATGAGAACCTCAACATCTCTAGTATGAACTGTATCTGCTAGATCTCAACAAACTGCATTAGTAATATTCAGGGTGGTGTTATCACCCCTCACTCATATATGATATAGTGGAATAAAAGTAAGCATGCATATATACATAATGAAAAAATACAATGTAAAAATGAAACTATATCATCTTTATATGAAGTTGGTATATACAATGGATGCAAATACCTACTTACCTCTACTTACCTATTGGTTGAATTCTAGGTGTATTCAAATAACCAGTGAAACCATCATATCAATATCTCATAATACCTGCCTCTATGCTTCATCATGAACCATAATTATGCCAAAATTATGCCAATGTCTCATAAGTCTAGCTCATGGAGGTGGGGGGGAGAGACAAAATTATGCCAAGTCACACTTCTAGGAAAGTGCTCAATCCATATCAGAAAGGGATCGTGAAAAATGAAAGGCTCAAAAGACTAACTCAAATGTTGGAAATATAACTCTAAGGGGGGGTGAATCAATTATGTATATAAGCTTGAAACTTTTCTTGTTATTTTCCGATTCTTTCTAGATTATTATTTAATGTGTTGCTAATAACTTAACATTCATAGATATACAATGATCAATCACACAGAAAACACAGAGACACTGATTTTCCTGAGGAAACCCATTAAGGGTGAAAACCTCTTCTTATTAGGATGTCAATCAAGATCCAACTTTCATGTACATCACAGTCTTTGAGATACAACTAAAATATGAGGCTAAAAACTATGATAGCAAGATACAACTAGATTTCTCTAGCACCAATGCCCAAGTTTCTCTAGCACCCACTAGATGGAAGCACCAACTCCGAGAATATCTTCTAGAACCAACTAGAATTTAGAGGACTGCAATCCTCCCTAGCACCACCCTACCACCCTGATTGAATCTTACATAACTTTACTTACTTTCTCTTTCTCTGATATGGTCTGCTACAACTCCATGTCTCCTCTGCCTTCTTCAGCTTCTATGCTCTATTCTGCTTCTGCATTGTTCTGTTTCTATGCTCTTCTCTTCTTCCTTCTATGCTCAACACCACCTCCTGTTCAAATTCTCTTCTGCCTTTTATGCTCTGTGATTCCTCTTCATTCTCTTCACTATGACATGGATCTCCCCTTTAGTTTATGCACTATGTCTCCTCCTACCCACATGCATCACTATGAAAAAAACACACTCTCTTCTATGTTTTTCATGTCTTTCTCACGCCCAATTCTTTTCCAGTTCATCATCACAACTCTTCATCTTATCTAGTGGTTATTCTGAATCTGTTCATCATCAATGGATGTTATCCAAAGATTCCTTTTCTTCTCTAGTAGTCACAACTCTTCGTCTTCTCTATCAGTTACAACCAGTCATTTTTGGATTCTTTGGATTCTAAGCCCCTTCCTTCACGTGACCATCGGTGGTGACCATACGACTAACCAATAGGCGCTTTGTGAATCATGAGTTCAAGAATCCTTGTATGAGACATCTCGATTCTCCCAACTCCCGATATCTGAAGTGGAGCCTAGCGATGTGCTAGCTCCTCCCTTAACCTTTGTTGATGTGACCATGGTTGTGACCACATGCCTAACTTCCAAGCGCTTCGCAATATCAACCTAGCAAGTGCTAGATCCTTCTTTCAATAGGACCTTGGGAGATGATCTCACATAACCACATGATTGTGGGCACGGCCAAAAGCTGTTTGAGGGAAACCCATTTTTTGCCCCACAATTCACTATAGAGCTCCACATATGACTTGGCAATACCGTGGTTTTGATTGCAGCCCGCTCAAGAAAAATTAAGAACTGAGGACATTTTGGCCCCAAAATTGAGCATGACCATTGATCTCCAATCCCTTGGTGATGCTACTCGATCAATGTTTTCTATCTTCCTTACCTTCCTCCTTCCACGCATGATCCTGGATCTCCACGATCCGTCGACATGTAGCATCATTCCAAAGCAATGGATACAATTGATTTCATGATCCAGGCTTTGGGAGTTTCAACTCTCAAACCCTGATTTCCTCTGTACGTCAATCTTATGGAGTTGAAAATCCATTGACACATGTCCCTCTCTGATTAATGGTCGAGATATCCTTCGGGTGTCTGGACTACGGAGATTTCAAATATCAACTTCTCATTTCTTCTGACTTGATATCTTTTGAAATGGAAAATCTGCTGACATTTGTCCTCTTTAATCCAATGACTATCTTCTGCTTCAGGACGTTTCCCTTTGGCATTCTCAGATTTCAGTTTCTCCTCACTCGGCTTCCCTTAGAGCATTTTTAATGGAGCTTGTTATCTAGTGACACACGTCCTCTCAAAGATCTATGATTCCTAACTACTTCGGTTGTTCGGGCTTCGGTGATTTCAAACCTTTCTCCTTCACATTTTCCCAGAGTATTTCCTCCCGAATGCGTAATCTTCTGACATGTACCCCTCTTGGCGATTAACGACCAGGGTCATATTCGGGTCTTCGGTGTTCAGGAGTTCAGGACTCTGTTCCTCATGACTTCGACTCTTCAACCCTTCGACACTTTGACCCTTCGTGACTTTGTTCCTTTGGGACTTCGGAGATTTTTTCATTTGTTGGTGGTAAAACTCCTGAATCAAATCTTCCAAAGTGGTGTAACATTACACACGTCACCTGTTGACTTGGCACGGGCTTAGTGGTTTCCACTTGTCACTCCCTAACGTGTTCTGCCACATGTCCTTGCTTATGTGGTCTGCCACATGTCCTTGCTGACATGTTTTTCCACATGTCCTTGTTGATATGGTCGATCACATGTCCTTGCTTACGTAGTCTGTCGCATGTCCTTGCTAACGTGGTCTGCCACATGTCCTTGCTGACATGGTATGCCAAATGTCCTTGAATCAGACGATTGAGGCTTACTTCAGGTCTTTACCTAGAGTCCATAGATTTACACCACATCTCTTCTGGATCAGACGGTCCAAATCCACTTCAGATGATTTGATGCCTGAGATTTACTATGGATGATATGACGACTGAGATCTATTTCGGATGATCGAACAATCGAGATTTACTTTGGCTCTCTTGTTCTCCAAGCTTCAGGGATTTCAAATATCAAACTAAAACTCTTGAAGTGATTTCTTTGGAGCATAACCTCCTCACATATTTAGACCCAAAACAAATGTTGTTCATTGATCAAGATCTTAGATCAACGACTCGATCTGTTTGCGATGCAACTTTTCCTTGGATTAAATCCAACGGCTCTCCATATTTTATTATCCTATCCTTCCATTTATTTTGATCCAATGGCTGACAAAAATTTGGGTGATTGAGATATCAGATCTTATCCCTTTCTTATCCTGTCCTTCCACTTAAATCAATCTGACGGTTGATGAAAATTTGGATGATCGAATTCTCAATCATTTTTCCCTACTTATCATATCCTTCCATTAATTCAATCCAATGGTTGTTGGTCCTCTGTATCGGTGATCCAATGAACACTGTCTCTCTTCCTCTCAAGCTTATAATATCTTTGAATTAGAAGTTTTTCTAAGTTTTCACGGGTCTCGAGCTTTTCTCCTCCTGCGAGTCTGTCTCTTGGACCTCATCTACACTTCTGGAAACTACTATCTCTTCTGAGATTTCTCATCTTCTACACTCTCAAGGTTTGGTTCGATGTTGTTCTTGCCATCAATGACAAGCACATTCTTCCTGTAAACATGCCAAAAATCTCCCCATTTGGCATTGATGGCAACCCTGAAAGGTTGCACTATTCTGCTTAGACCTGCAACTGTAGCATACAAACAACACATTTTTCTCCCCCTTTGACATCAATGTCAAATAAAATAGAGAGTGAATCTATGCTACCCCTGATAATATATACTAGGAGCACTCTCCTCCTGATCAAATATACTAGGATCACTCTCCCCCTGATCAAATAGACTATTTTAACTCGATAACATGGTCACTCCCAACTTCTAGCGTAGATACTCAAACTAAGATTTTGCAAGCGGTTTAGTGAAGATATCAACAATCAGATGTTTGGATGGAATATAATGCAAAGAAACAATAGTGTTAGTTACCTATTCCCTCAAGAAGTGATACTTGATGGGTATATGCTTGGTCTTGGAGTGAAATATAGGATTCTTTGACACATTAATTGCACTAGTATTATCACAATGAATTGTGATCGATGCATTATAATTTACCTCCAAGTTTGCAAGTGTCTGAATCATACATAATACTTGGGTACAACAAGTGGCAGCTACAATGTATTCAACTTTTGTATTCGATAAGGAAATGGAACCTTGCTTCTATCTCAAACATGCTACAAGAAAATATCTTAAGAAGAATGAACCTCCACTCATGTTTTTCCTTTCATCCATGCAGTTATCCCAATCAACATATGAATAGACTAATAGTTGAAAATTTTGATTCCTAGGATACCATAGGCCATAGTTCATTGTTCCTTTCAAGTATCTGAATATTCTTTTGACAGCTAAAAAATGACTATGTTTAGGTGCAGCTTGATACCTTCCTACCATTCCAATAGCATGCATTATGTCTGGACGGGATGTTGTGATGTACAATAGGTTGCCTATCATAGACCTATATGAACTCTGATCAATATTAGGTGAGTCATCATCCTTGCTTAACTTGCATTCGATGACCATAGGTGTGCTCATAGGTGTAGAATCTTCCATTTGAAACCTTTTCAACATTTATCTTAGATATTTCTCCTGAGAAATAAATATTCCTTCATACCTCTGAGTAATTTGCAGACCAAGAAAAACTAACAGTTCCCCTATCATAGACATTTCAAATTCAGACTGCATGGAAGAAGCAAACCATTGTACCGATGAAGAATTATTGCTTCTTAAGATGATGTCATATACATATACCAACACAATGAGAAAATCATTACCCTCTATTTTGATATATAGATTGATGTCAACTATTCCTCTCTTGAACCCTTTGTCTTGAAGATACTTATCTAGTCTGTAATACTAGGCACAAGGAGCTTGTTTCAACCCATATAAGGCTTCCTTCAGCGTGCAGACAAAGTTGAGGTTATATGACAGTTGGAAACCCTCTGATTGTTCCATATAGAATTCTTCTTTTAGATATCAATTTAGAAAAGATGGTTTGACATCCATTTGATAGACTTTAAACTGTTTATGACAAGCATAGGCAAAAAACATTCTAATAGTTTCTAATCTTGCCACGGGCGCAAATGTTTCATCAAAATCCAATCCTTCTATTTGAGCATATCCTTTCACTAGTGCATTTGGGTCAAATTTTGATGACACGTTCGACGCAATTTCCACTTTATATTGTCGGGAGAACAAAAAACATCGAACCCCCTCAAACGTCGTTTCACAGGACATCTCTTTTCCGACGACATAGTTTTTGTTTGGATTGTGATGTTTTATGTGGACACATGTCATCATGAATTCGATTGTTCAACCCCCATATAGACATCATAAGACCGACGTCTAGGGCATAGAAAGACCGACGNGATTTAGGATTATATCAATGTACCCCATGGGAGACATCCCCAACTACCTGAAGGTTTGAGAAGGCTAAGGAAATAAAGTTCACCCCCTCTCACAAGTCACTCAATTTCAAAGGTTCTTTCTGTCTTATAGAGATGAGCAAAATATAACTGAAGTGTACCTTCCCAGAACAAGATAAAAGTATAAAAAGCATGAAAATTAAAGTTATCATATGATGTTAGTGCTTCATAAAACCATGAACCTTTAAGAAATAAGTAAGTTGATGTAATACTGCAGAGAAAGTAATCATCTATTACAACAATTATTTTTTTGTAACAACCACAATAACTATGCTTCAAAAATACTTAGAAAAGACAAGAGAATATAGGTCTAATTTGATAGAATGATAGCAACTTGTCAAAAGAAAAGTTGGCAATGTCTAATCATCCTTTAATGCCAATTTTTAAAGTGAATTTTATGTTGTAATATGGTTGTAGTAATATTTTGCAACAACAACAATTTTGTTAGGAATTTAATCTAGTTTAAGGTTAGTAGGAGTTAGTAAAAGTTTAAAGGAAAGTTATTTGAGAAAATCAATCACCAAGGTGAGTAAAATAGTTCCTTTTAGGGTATATGGAGTCAACAATAGTGGCAGCAGATCTTAGATCAAAATATCAATCATAGTGCTTGTCCAAAGGAGATGGAATGGATGGAGGAGGTGTTGGTAACCCAAGTCCTCAAACACCCAAGTACTTAAGAGAAAAAAACGGCTAGAAAGTAGGAAGACTTAGGCCCTAGCACTTTCTCTTTCCTTAGACAAAATTGGAAGTAATATATGAAATAGGAAATTAGAGTAGGGATACTAGAGTGCCAGTAAGTATGGATCTAGTAGCTACTTCTAAATAATATATATTTTGAGAATTTCAACAAGTGGAATACTACAAAGAAAATGATAATAACTTATGTTTCTCTCCTAGGGTTTTGAGAAAGAAATTTCATAATCTTTAACATGAACCAAGTAAAATTTACCACAGGCATTTAACATAAAAAAATTGCATATTTTCAACTTACTTCACCAATAATAATCAAGCCAAACCCTAGTTGAAGATCCTCCACAATGAAAAATAGCCAAAATACACCAAGATTTTCCTCTCTAATAAGTTTTGCACCACTTAATTTAATCCAATAACACTTAAAGAGGGTCGGATTTCAGACCACACACTTGTGTGATGAGACATCATGAAAAAATGAGAGTTTTTCTCTCTTATTTATATAATATCAATGAACTTTAATTACAGTTAGTTCATAAAAAGGATGACATGGCCAAATTACATAAAATCCAGTTTTTACATAAATAACATTTATTAAACCCTAATTTCATCTTCAAGGGTGATATCATTCCCTTCTAGGGTGATGTTAGGCCCCCAAGGTGGAACTCTAGGACTCAAGTGTAGAACGTTTGGGAGGCCCTGAATGTTGTCAGATGTCCCAACTAACACACAAATGCCCATCATAAGTGCAAATCCTAACTCTGGTGGACGTCAAGTTCAAGATGATGACGTCATGTGCTCTCAAGGGCCAACGTCCAGGTGGAAAGGAAAAACACCCCCTGGGTCTAGGTCTACTGGAGTGTCCCTAATGCGACGTCCTTCTTTCTCCCTAGTGAAATCCTTTGGTTTCTCCTTCCCCCTAGTGGGGTCACAACATCCATCTATTGGGATTTTATCCCCATGGAGGTATGACCTAATCATTCCCAAATATTTACCTTTCCACTGGGAAAAGTTATGTAGCAACAAAAAGTATTTCCTTAAGTGACTCATAAGTCACATGGATCATAGAAATTTCAATCAGTTATAATAATCAAATTACCTAAACATGTGCATCAAACCCCCCTTTATCCAGATAGATTCGCAAAGATGTTATGCAGTTCAAAACGTTAGGTTTGGAAAAGGTCTCATGATGTCCTATTGGGTTAATCCTCCTTAAGTTTGGGGTGTTTTCTAGGTGAGAACCAATCTAGGCCATGTAAGTGTGTGTGAAGTGGCGTAGGGGAATGTTTGGGAAGAGGGTGTAGTGATCACATAGAAATGTAGGTCTTTCCTGTGGGTGCCTCTGTAGAGGGAGAGTTTCACCTCATCATGGATTCCATTGTTTCCTATACCATTCAATGCCTTTTATTCTTAGTTTTATTGATTTTGATATCTTTTATCTTCAAGGGAAAATATGGGGGACACTTTCCTATCTTGGTGACCATAGGTAACAACATTACCCACAAGCATTTCATGGAAATGAGAAGGTTGGTTCATGATGAGACCCCCTTTCTCTTTTCTATGCCACCAAGAGCCACTAACTTGGTTTGGTGACCAGATAGATGGTAGTGTCATACCACTACATGCCTATGGACCTAATAGGTCTGCTCATGATGAGACCTCCCATCCACCAACTAGTACCTTTAGTTTTGATTTATCTCATGGGTCCCCTTTTCTTACTGAGAATCATTTTATTTCTTTCTCAGGAATCCCTGGGAAAATCATATCAAAGGTTTCATTTTATCTTTTAACTCCTGCCAACTACTTTTACTTTCTGGGCCTTTATCCCCTTCTTCCCACAAGGAAAGGTACAACCCTTCCTAGCGTGTTAAAGCCAATGGGTCCTGAACGAAATATGGGCCCTCCAAAGCCATGATGAAGTCATCCGACTCTTGGAAATTCATGTATAGGACCTATGAGCCTTGAGACATGATCTCTTTATTTGTCCCTAGGATTGGGGATAACATTTGGCTCCAACCCGAGGACATTTTGTCACTGTAGAGCGCATGAGAACCTCAACATCTCTAGTATGAGCTGTATCTGCTAGATCAAAACAAACTTCATTAGTGATCTTCAGGGTGGTGTTATTACCCCTCACTCATATACGATATAGCGGAATAAAAGTAAGCATGCATATATACATAATGAAAAAATACAATGTAAAAATGAAACTATACTATCATTATATGAAGTTGGTATATACAATGGATGCAAATGCCTACCTACCTCTACTTACCTATTGGTTGAATTCTAGGTGTATTCAAATAACCAGTGAAACCATCCTAGCAATATCTCATAATACCTGCCTCTATGCTTCATCATGGCCTTGTCATACCGCTACATGCCCATGGAGCTAATAGGTCTACTCATGATGAGACCTCCCATCCACCAACTAGTACCTTTAGTTTTGATTTATCTTATGGGTCCCCTTTTCTTACTGAGAATCCTTTTATTTATTTCTCGGGAATCCCTGAGCGAATCATCTCAAAGGTTTCATTTTGTCTTTTAATTCCTGCCATCTACTTTTACCCCTTGGGCCTTTATCCCCTTCTTCCCACAAGTAAAGGTACAACCCTTCCTATTGTGTTAAAGCTAGTGGGTCCTGAAGAAAATATGGGCCCTCTGAGGCCATGCTCAAGTCATTTGGATCTTGGAACTTCATGTCTAGGAACTATGAGCCTCGAGACATGATCTCCTTAGTTATCCCTAGGATTGGGGATAACATTTGGCTCCAACTCAAGGACATTTGATCACCCTAGAGCGCATGAGAACCTCAACATCTCTAGTATGAACTGTATCTGCTAGATCTCAACAAACTGCATTAGTAATATTCAGGGTGGTGTTATCACCCCTCACTCATATATGATATAGTGGAATAAAAGTAAGCATGCATATATACATAATGAAAAAATACAATGTAAAAATGAAACTATATCATCTTTATATGAAGTTGGTATATACAATGGATGCAAATACCTACTTACCTCTACTTACCTATTGGTTGAATTCTAGGTGTATTCAAATAACCAGTGAAACCATCATATCAATATCTCATAATACCTGCCTCTATGCTTCATCATGAACCATAATTATGCCAAAATTATGCCAATGTCTCATAAGTCTAGCTCATGGAGGTGGGGGGGAGAGACAAAATTATGCCAAGTCACACTTCTAGGAAAGTGCTCAATCCATATCAGAAAGGGATCGTGAAAAATGAAAGGCTCAAAAGACTAACTCAAATGTTGGAAATATAACTCTAAGGGGGGGTGAATCAATTATGTATATAAGCTTGAAACTTTTCTTGTTATTTTCCGATTCTTTCTAGATTATTATTTAATGTGTTGCTAATAACTTAACATTCATAGATATACAATGATCAATCACACAGAAAACACAGAGACACTGATTTTCCTGAGGAAACCCATTAAGGGTGAAAACCTCTTCTTATTAGGATGTCAATCAAGATCCAACTTTCATGTACATCACAGTCTTTGAGATACAACTAAAATATGAGGCTAAAAACTATGATAGCAAGATACAACTAGATTTCTCTAGCACCAATGCCCAAGTTTCTCTAGCACCCACTAGATGGAAGCACCAACTCCGAGAATATCTTCTAGAACCAACTAGAATTTAGAGGACTGCAATCCTCCCTAGCACCACCCTACCACCCTGATTGAATCTTACATAACTTTACTTACTTTCTCTTTCTCTGATATGGTCTGCTACAACTCCATGTCTCCTCTGCCTTCTTCAGCTTCTATGCTCTATTCTGCTTCTGCATTGTTCTGTTTCTATGCTCTTCTCTTCTTCCTTCTATGCTCAACACCACCTCCTGTTCAAATTCTCTTCTGCCTTTTATGCTCTGTGATTCCTCTTCATTCTCTTCACTATGACATGGATCTCCCCTTTAGTTTATGCACTATGTCTCCTCCTACCCACATGCATCACTATGAAAAAAACACACTCTCTTCTATGTTTTTCATGTCTTTCTCACGCCCAATTCTTTTCCAGTTCATCATCACAACTCTTCATCTTATCTAGTGGTTATTCTGAATCTGTTCATCATCAATGGATGTTATCCAAAGATTCCTTTTCTTCTCTAGTAGTCACAACTCTTCGTCTTCTCTATCAGTTACAACCAGTCATTTTTGGATTCTTTGGATTCTAAGCCCCTTCCTTCACGTGACCATCGGTGGTGACCATACGACTAACCAATAGGCGCTTTGTGAATCATGAGTTCAAGAATCCTTGTATGAGACATCTCGATTCTCCCAACTCCCGATATCTGAAGTGGAGCCTAGCGATGTGCTAGCTCCTCCCTTAACCTTTGTTGATGTGACCATGGTTGTGACCACATGCCTAACTTCCAAGCGCTTCGCAATATCAACCTAGCAAGTGCTAGATCCTTCTTTCAATAGGACCTTGGGAGATGATCTCACATAACCACATGATTGTGGGCACGGCCAAAAGCTGTTTGAGGGAAACCCATTTTTTGCCCCACAATTCACTATAGAGCTCCACATATGACTTGGCAATACCGTGGTTTTGATTGCAGCCCGCTCAAGAAAAATTAAGAACTGAGGACATTTTGGCCCCAAAATTGAGCATGACCATTGATCTCCAATCCCTTGGTGATGCTACTCGATCAATGTTTTCTATCTTCCTTACCTTCCTCCTTCCACGCATGATCCTGGATCTCCACGATCCGTCGACATGTAGCATCATTCCAAAGCAATGGATACAATTGATTTCATGATCCAGGCTTTGGGAGTTTCAACTCTCAAACCCTGATTTCCTCTGTACGTCAATCTTATGGAGTTGAAAATCCATTGACACATGTCCCTCTCTGATTAATGGTCGAGATATCCTTCGGGTGTCTGGACTACGGAGATTTCAAATATCAACTTCTCATTTCTTCTGACTTGATATCTTTTGAAATGGAAAATCTGCTGACATTTGTCCTCTTTAATCCAATGACTATCTTCTGCTTCAGGACGTTTCCCTTTGGCATTCTCAGATTTCAATTTCTCCTCACTCGGCTTCCCTTCGAGAATTTTTATTGGAGCTTGTTATCTAGTGACACACGTCCTCTCACAGATCTATGATTCCTAACTACTTCGGTTGTTCGGGCTTCGGTGATTTCAAACCTTTCTCCTTCGCATTTTCCCAGAGTATTTCCTCCCGAATGCGTAATCTTCTAACATGTACCCCTCTTGGCGATTAACGACCAGGGTCATATTCGGGTCTTTGGTGTTCAGGAGTTCAGGACTCTTTTCCTCACGACTTCGACTCTTCAACCCTTCGACACTTTGACCCTTCGTGACTTTGGTCCTTTGGGACTTCGGAGATTTTTTCATTTGTTGGTGGTAAAACTCCTGAATCAAATCTTCCAAAGTGGTGTAACATTACACACGTCACCTGTTGACTTGGCACGAGCTTAGTGGTTTCCACTTGTCACTCCCTGACGTGTTCTGCCACATGTCCTTGCTTATGTGGTCTGCCACATGTCCTTCCTGACATGTTTTTCCACATGTCCTTGTTGACATGGTCGATCACATGTCCTTGCTTACGTGGTCTGTCGCATGTCCTTGCTAACGTGGTCTTCCACATGTCCTTGCTGACATGGTATGCCAAATGTCCTTGAATCAGGCGGTTGAGGCTTACTTCAGGTCTTTACCTAGAGTCCATAGATTTACGCCACATCTCTTCTGGATCAAACGGTCCAAATCCACTTCAGATGATTTGATGCTTGAGATTTACTACGGATGATCTGACGACTGAGATCTATTTCGGATGATCGNTCATTTCTTCTGACTTGATATCTTTTGAAATGGAAAATCTGCTGACATTTGTCCTCTTTAATCCAATGACTATCTTCTGCTTCAGGACGTTTCCCTTTGGCATTCTCAGATTTCAGTTTCTCCTCACTCGGCTTCCCTTAGAGCATTTTTAATGGAGCTTGTTATCTAGTGACACACGTCCTCTCAAAGATCTATGATTCCTAACTACTTCGGTTGTTCGGGCTTCGGTGATTTCAAACCTTTCTCCTTCACATTTTCCCAGAGTATTTCCTCCCGAATGCGTAATCTTCTGACATGTACCCCTCTTGGCGATTAACGACCAGGGTCATATTCGGGTCTTCGGTGTTCAGGAGTTCAGGACTCTGTTCCTCATGACTTCGACTCTTCAACCCTTCGACACTTTGACCCTTCGTGACTTTGTTCCTTTGGGACTTCGGAGATTTTTTCATTTGTTGGTGGTAAAACTCCTGAATCAAATCTTCCAAAGTGGTGTAACATTACACACGTCACCTGTTGACTTGGCACGGGCTTAGTGGTTTCCACTTGTCACTCCCTAACGTGTTCTGCCACATGTCCTTGCTTATGTGGTCTGCCACATGTCCTTGCTGACATGTTTTTCCACATGTCCTTGTTGATATGGTCGATCACATGTCCTTGCTTACGTAGTCTGTCGCATGTCCTTGCTAACGTGGTCTGCCACATGTCCTTGCTGACATGGTATGCCAAATGTCCTTGAATCAGACGATTGAGGCTTACTTCAGGTCTTTACCTAGAGTCCATAGATTTACACCACATCTCTTCTGGATCAGACGGTCCAAATCCACTTCAGATGATTTGATGCCTGAGATTTACTATGGATGATATGACGACTGAGATCTATTTCGGATGATCGAACAATCGAGATTTACTTTGGCTCTCTTGTTCTCCAAGCTTCAGGGATTTCAAATATCAAACTAAAACTCTTGAAGTGATTTCTTTGGAGCATAACCTCCTCACATATTTAGACCCAAAACAAATGTTGTTCATTGATCAAGATCTTAGATCAACGACTCGATCTGTTTGCGATGCAACTTTTCCTTGGATTAAATCCAACGGCTCTCCATATTTTATTATCCTATCCTTCCATTTATTTTGATCCAATGGCTGACAAAAATTTGGGTGATTGAGATATCAGATCTTATCCCTTTCTTATCCTGTCCTTCCACTTAAATCAATCTGACGGTTGATGAAAATTTGGATGATCGAATTCTCAATCATTTTTCCCTACTTATCATATCCTTCCATTAATTCAATCCAATGGTTGTTGGTCCTCTGTATCGGTGATCCAATGAACACTGTCTCTCTTCCTCTCAAGCTTATAATATCTTTGAATTAGAAGTTTTTCTAAGTTTTCACGGGTCTCGAGCTTTTCTCCTCCTGCGAGTCTGTCTCTTGGACCTCATCTACACTTCTGGAAACTACTATCTCTTCTGAGATTTCTCATCTTCTACACTCTCAAGGTTTGGTTCGATGTTGTTCTTGCCATCAATGACAAGCACATTCTTCCTGTAAACATGCCAAAAATCTCCCCATTTGGCATTGATGGCAACCCTGAAAGGTTGCACTATTCTGCTTAGACCTGCAACTGTAGCATACAAACAACACATTTTTCTCCCCCTTTGACATCAATGTCAAATAAAATAGAGAGTGAATCTATGCTACCCCTGATAATATATACTAGGAGCACTCTCCTCCTGATCAAATATACTAGGATCACTCTCCCCCTGATCAAATAGACTATTTTAACTCGATAACATGGTCACTCCCAACTTCTAGCGTAGATACTCAAACTAAGATTTTGCAAGCGGTTTAGTGAAGATATCAACAATCAGATGTTTGGATGGAATATAATGCAAAGAAACAATAGTGTTAGTTACCTATTCCCTCAAGAAGTGATACTTGATGGGTATATGCTTGGTCTTGGAGTGAAATATAGGATTCTTTGACACATTAATTGCACTAGTATTATCACAATGAATTGTGATCGATGCATTATAATTTACCTCCAAGTTTGCAAGTGTCTGAATCATACATAATACTTGGGTACAACAAGTGGCAGCTACAATGTATTCAACTTTTGTATTCGATAAGGAAATGGAACCTTGCTTCTATCTCAAACATGCTACAAGAAAATATCTTAAGAAGAATGAACCTCCACTCATGTTTTTCCTTTCATCCATGCAGTTATCCCAATCAACATATGAATAGACTAATAGTTGAAAATTTTGATTCCTAGGATACCATAGGCCATAGTTCATTGTTCCTTTCAAGTATCTGAATATTCTTTTGACAGCTAAAAAATGACTATGTTTAGGTGCAGCTTGATACCTTCCTACCATTCCAATAGCATGCATTATGTCTGGACGGGATGTTGTGATGTACAATAGGTTGCCTATCATAGACCTATATGAACTCTGATCAATATTAGGTGAGTCATCATCCTTGCTTAACTTGCATTCGATGACCATAGGTGTGCTCATAGGTGTAGAATCTTCCATTTGAAACCTTTTCAACATTTATCTTAGATATTTCTCCTGAGAAATAAATATTCCTTCATACCTCTGAGTAATTTGCAGACCAAGAAAAACTAACAGTTCCCCTATCATAGACATTTCAAATTCAGACTGCATGGAAGAAGCAAACCATTGTACCGATGAAGAATTATTGCTTCTTAAGATGATGTCATATACATATACCAACACAATGAGAAAATCATTACCCTCTATTTTGATATATAGATTGATGTCAACTATTCCTCTCTTGAACCCTTTGTCTTGAAGATACTTATCTAGTCTGTAATACTAGGCACAAGGAGCTTGTTTCAACCCATATAAGGCTTCCTTCAGCGTGCAGACAAAGTTGAGGTTATATGACAGTTGGAAACCCTCTGATTGTTCCATATAGAATTCTTCTTTTAGATATCAATTTAGAAAAGATGGTTTGACATCCATTTGATAGACTTTAAACTGTTTATGACAAGCATAGGCAAAAAACATTCTAATAGTTTCTAATCTTGCCACGGGCGCAAATGTTTCATCAAAATCCAATCCTTCTATTTGAGCATATCCTTTCACTAGTGCATTTGGGTCAAATTTTGATGACACGTTCGACGCAATTTCCACTTTATATTGTCGGGAGAACAAAAAACATCGAACCCCCTCAAACGTCGTTTCACAGGACATCTCTTTTCCGACGACATAGTTTTTGTTTGGATTGTGATGTTTTATGTGGACACATGTCATCATGAATTCGATTGTTCAACCCCCATATAGACATCATAAGACCGACGTCTAGGGCATAGAAAGACCGACGCCTAGGGCATGGAAATACCAACGTCTTAGATGTGGCAAGAGAGACATCCTAAAGGTGGTAAGAGAGACGTCCTGAAGGTGGCAAGAGTGACATTTTAAAGGTGGCAAGAGAGACGTTTTAAAGGTGGCAAGAGAGACATTTCAAATGTGGCAAGAGAGACGTCCTGAAGGTGGAAAGAGAGACATCCTAGAGGTGGCAAGAGAGACGGTTTGGAGGTGGCAAGAGAGACATCTTGAAGGTGCCAAGAGAGATGATTTGGAAGTGGAAAGACCGATGGGAAGAGGTATCATCTCCGACGTGGTTTCTATGGGATTGATACTCTTGGATGTGGCAAGAGCGACGTCATGGAGGTGGCAAGAGATACGTCTTGGAGGTGGCAAGAGAAATGGTAAGAGGTACCAAATCCAATGTGGTTTCTATGGAAGCGATAATCTTGGAGGTGGAAAGTGTTAGCATCAGAAGTCACCCCTGGATTGCAGCAGGAGCAGAGCCCGACACCCATCAGTTTGTGTCACGATTTGTTTAATGGGGTGATCGATTGGAAGCCAACTCAAGACAGTGTGGTTCTAACTCCGAAACTAGGCCAGGTAGGCATGGGCAGGCGAGGTCTTAATCAAACTTCAGACAGTAAGTTGTAGTAAGGGTGAGTAGGGGGAAGACTTGTATCAGAGAGGTGCAAAGGTCTGTCGTAAACATCAGGTTTCTAACAGGCTGTGGGAGAAGACATCTAAATGCAAGATCTTCTTGCATTCAAATGCAGAACACCGGAGAATACAACAATGCAACAATAAATCCTTTATCATAACATGATGGCAATAATTTGCACGAATCAGTCATTCACGAACTCTCTCAGCATAAGATGAAAATTAGATGGAGTTAGAAAGACTGTTTGTCATAAAACAAGAAATCTCACTTATAGATGCATAA
>JZKD02S0262147.1:0-13342 GCA_000966675.3 Picea glauca
AATTTTGAATGCTCTTCGTCTGTCATATCTGCCTCTTCTCCATTGTATAACCCTTCTTCTTTGTAGTTCTTCTTAAACAGGTTCACAAGATGAACTTCTCTGAACACTCTCCCACTGCGCGTATGTCCAGCCTATGTGTCATTTGCATTGTCTGAATTTTTAAACATTAGCTCTTTCGATCTGACTGGATATTGTATATTCAAGATGTTCTTCTCATGCAATCGCATCTTGATCTTCAACTTCATAAAATGTAAAAAATTTCCTCTAGGTCCCTTAAAGAAATATCTCTTTGCTTGGCTATACGATTCCACTTTGTCAACAACAAACTCAGTGATATACTCTCTGATGGTACTATCAAACCAGTGATCTACTGCTCTTGACATGGCATTTTCAACTCTCTTGACCTTCTTGATCAGCATCAACATCCAAACCACAGGTGGTCTGAGTCTAACTTCGAACTGGGTATCTGCTAACCTAGCTAGCCACTCATATAGCTCCTAATGGATTCCTCCAAAGAAAATCTTGTGTATATCAGTAAATATATATCTTCCCAACCAATCCTCTATACCAAGACTGGGGTTCTTGTTCTAGGCTTCAGCGAAGTCCTTTTCTTGATCTTCAATCCACTTCTGAATCTCTGTCTTTGATGGAAACCACCTTGACATTCCCTCAATAAGATTCAGGTCCCGGCAACATAACCATTTGTTGGCACAAGGGCAGACCCGGGGTTCATCTCTAATAGTGCACCAACAAGCCCTAACTATTGGCCCTTTCGGAAACACCTACAAAGAAGATGTAGTCTCACCTGAATTAGCTATAGGGGGTTGTAGGACATAGGTGTCTACAACCATAGGAAATGCATAGTGGATTCATAGCAACAACACACAGTCACCTAGTTATTATTTATCTTCCTTAAGCCTACTGCGCAACTTAAATTTTAGATCTAATACAATATCACAATAGCAGCATATCAACAACACCATTTCTCCTCGAACCATCCTACAGGTTTCCTTTTCAAATATTGTTTTTACCCCTACATCGTCCATTTTTCTTACAGAAATCAAATTTCTGGCCAAACCTGGGATGTGCAGAACACCAAGAAGTGTTCTAATCCTTCCATATATGAGCCTCAACTTTAATTTTCCTCTTCCTATGATTATGGTTGTCGAATCATCACCTAAGAAAACATTACCTCCATCATACCTTGCATATTCACATGACCACTCCCTGTGGGGAGTCATATGAAAGGATGCAACAAATTCAAACAACCATGCCTCATGATTTGCATGTGTGCTTGAAGAATCCAAGTACACATCCCCTCCTTATTCCTTGGAGGTCTTTTCTTCTGTAGAAGGAGATTCTTCAGATCCCTTCTTTTTCTCATCTTTGGATCTACAATTCTTCTTGTAGTGCCCTTCTTTTCCACATCTCCAACATACCTTTACAAACTTCCTGGGAAATTTAGATCTACCCTTAGACTTAAATCTCCCACTTGAGAAATTAGTTCTATTTCTTTCTTGGGAATGTCCTCTTGCAAATAATGTGTATGTGGTATTGTTGGCACAGGGGCAGACCTAGAGTTCAGCTCTAATAGTGCACCAACAAGCCCTAACTACTGGCCCTTTTGGAAACACCTGCAAAGAAAATGTAGTCTCACCTCAAGTAGCTATAGGGGGTTGCAGGACACAGGTGTCTACAACCAGGGGAAATGTAGAGTGGATTCACGACAACAACACACAGTCACCTAGTTATTCTTTATCTTCCTTAAACCTATTGTGAAACTTATATTTCAGATATAATACAATATCACAATAGCAACATATGAAATGATAGAGAACATAGCATCAATCACACATAACACAAGATATACTTGGTTCACCCTCTCCCTAGGGCTACGTCCATAGAACTGGGCTTTATGATATATTAAGATGGAAGCATACAGTTCTTATCTATGCTCTTATCTAGAAGATATTCTCTTCTTCTCTCTCTTTCTCTCCCCTCCATTTGCACCCAACTACAGGGTTGATCTTCGCACCCAGCTGAAGATCCTCCAATACCAGAAGGCTCTCGCAGTCAGCACTTCTCTCTCACACAGTAGTACTCACTCAATCACACAATAACAATGAAATATCAACCAACTTAGCACCAACCCATCTGAGGTCCTTTAGACCTTTATTTATACATTACAATAGCTCTTGGACACCCTTAGGTTGAAACCTAAGTGTCAAAACCCTAGGTCAACTTGACCCGCGTTTGCAGGGCTTTGTCATCCTGTCTTTACTTTCTTCACACTCGGTGCTTCAAAGCATCTGTTAACATATTCTTTCGCTTGTTGAGTTTTCTGTGATCCCTCTTCCTTTCTGATCTGTCATCCTCAATCTCCTAGTCCAACATCTTTCTTTCTCTTACTTCGCTTGGTATTTTTTGCTCTTTTTCTCACTTTGACCCGGTATTAGTCACTGTGTCTTCCGCGCAGCTTGCATTTTGCCTTTTCTCCCTTAATATTTGCTTGCTTCCATAAACAAGGGCCAATAGGTATGTCTTGCATCAAACTTCAAGGCAATTGTATTACTACCTATGGCCACAACCAAACTATCCCACAAGTCTAGTAAAGTACACTTTAAACTAATACACTTATCTTCATCTAAAATTTTAATATCAACATATACTAACTGAATTACCACAGTATTGAAAGCATTCAAATGCTCTGCCACTAAGTCTCCATCTCTCATCCTCATATTATACAGCTTCTTTCTTAGGAATAGTTTATTTACTAGGGACTTAGACTAAGACAACTTCCCCAACTTATCCCATAAATCCTTGGTTGTAGCATCCTCTGACACATTCAGTAATACTAAATCTAAGAGACCCAGTCGGATTTTTCTCTTCGCCTTCCCATCCAACTTTTTCCAATTATATGTGGAAGTTCCTATAGGTGTAGTGCCTATATATACCGCAATCCATTGATATTTTTCCACCAACAAATCTTCCATCTTAAGCTTCCACAGCTCAAAACTTTCCCCATTAAACTTCTCGATCTCTAGTTTCGAATTGCTTTCCATTTCGTTTCACCTAAAAAATCAATTCCATAGATCTCTCACTGTAACAAGGCTTATCACAATCCCAAGCCAAACCCTTAACCATAAAGGCTTCCCCCTAAATCCAACAAAGCTTTGATACCAAATGTTGATTTTAACCTCGTACAATTTTTACTGCAAACAGATTTTCAGTAAAAGAACAGAAAAGATACGATGGAAAATACAAACATTACACAGAGATTTTTCCCCTAAAAACCCAAACTGAGAAAACCAACATATTATATATTCATTCATAGTGATACATTGTTTATAATACAATATACATATAGGATCCAGTAGCATCCAAAACCCTAACCCAATGACCTGGATTAGTCAACAACCCTAATTACTTAACCAGAAATAGAAAACCATGTGTCGAAAAAACACCCAACAATGGACACAAAAATCGAGGCAACACAAAAATTGAGGCAAAAATGTGACACTACTACTCGTGCAAAGAATATAACACATACCCAACACTCAATGGCATCTGACACGTTCACCTGTAAAGAAACTCAAATGGTGCCATCTTAATGGTACTTTGATAGTTGTTGTTGTACGCAAACTCTAGCAGTGGCAAGAACTCTTCCCAACGCTTTTGTTGGTCCATCACATACATATGCAACATATCTTCAAAATTTTGGTTTGTTCTTTCTGTCTTCTCGTCTACCTCAGGGTGATATGTTGTACTAAATTTCATTTGTGTCCCTAAGGCCTCTTGGAAACTAGTCCAAAAACGTCTTGTAAACATCGATCCTCTATCAGATATGATCCTTTTTGGCATGCCATGTAACCTCAAAATCTCACTGATAAAAACTCTTGCTATGTCTGGCGCCTGATACATCATGCGCACAGGAATAAAATGTGCACTCTTCGTCAGAGTGTCAACTACCATGAAAATTGAGTCATGCCTCCTTATCCTCAACGACAATCCAACAATAAACTCCATCGAAATGACCTCCCATTTTGATTTTGGAATGGTGTGTGGCTGTAGTATTCCTGTCGAATGTCTATGTCCAGCCTTCACTTGATGACATTCTAGAAAACTCACCACATATTTAACTATGTCCACCTTCATTCCTTTCCAGAAGAATAAGGGTTTAAGGTCTGCCCTCATCTTTGTCACTACTGCATGATCCATTTAAACAGCTCTATGAGCTTCGTTTAAGATCAAACTTCTCAATTTTTTGTTAGTCGGTACATAAATCCGATTATTATACCTCATCAATCTGTTGTTATCCAGAGTATATCTTACAAATTTTGGTACCAACATGGTGTCTTGTCTGATATATTCCTTAACCTCTTTATACCAGTCATCGTCGAACGATGTAGTTAGAATATTTTTCTTGAAGATTCGTCTGAAGAGGTATCACCAAAAATATGCATGGTCTCTGACTCAATGCATCTGCCACTCTGCTCATTGTTCCTTTTATGTAAGTAATCTCAAAATCGTATTCACTAAGCATCTGCCACTATGTTCATTGTGTGCTTGATGCAACATAGACACTATTACTCGTGCAAATAATATAACACATACCCAACATTCTCCCACTTGTTGTTTTCTTTGCATACAGGGTGTTACAGGGTGATAAAAATCTTCTTCTTCTAATTCTTGTTCTTCTGTAAAGTCTGACTCGTCATCCTTTAAATCAAACTCTATTTTCTCTAGTTCTTCCTTACTTGGTAGGACTTCTCGTTTAACAACATCCTTCATTTCTCTAAATACCACATCTCAGCTATACACTGCCTTCTTAGTCTCTGGGTTCCAAAGCTTATAACCTTTGAGACCATCTTTATATCCAATAAAAATACACTTTGCAGCCTTCTTATCTAGCTTACTCTTGTTTTCCTTTGGAACATGAACATATGCATCATAGAAAAATACCTTGATATGTGCGGAAGAAGGTTTCTTACTAGTCCATACCTCTTGTGGATTCTTGTCATCCAGTGTTGATGAGGGTGATTTGTTGACCAGGTAACATGGAGTACCCATTGCCTCTGCCCAAAATTATTGCCCTAACCCGACACCATTGAGCATGCATCTTGCTTTTTCCATCAGCGTCATGTTCATCCTTTATGCAACTCCATTTTGTTGAGGTGTATATGGAGTATTCTTATTTCTTGTTATACCACACTTCTTACAGAATTCTTCAAATGCAGTCCCGTCGAACTCTTCGTCGTTATCTGTCCTCAGCAACTTAATTATTTTCTTTGTTTGATTCTCAAAAAGAGCCTTAAATTCTTTAAACCAATCAAAGACTTCATATTTCTTCCTTAGAAAATATATCCAAGTATTCCTTGAGAATTCATCTATAAATGAGACATAGTACATAGATTTCCCCAATGATGGGACTAACATAGGTCCAAAAACATCACTGTGAACTAGCTGTAAAATTCCTTCTACCCTTGTTGCACTAGAAGGGAATCTTACCCGATTCTTCTTCCCATATACACAATGTTCACATAAATCAAAATCTAGAGAGAAATTAGACATAAATTCAACCATAACTTTACCATGTAGTAGTCGAAGACCCTTCTCTCCAATATGCCCCAATCTTTGATGCCACAAGATAACCTTTTCTCCAGAGACTGTAGGATTTATTTTTTCTTCAACTACAATATCAGGAACAATGGAACTATTACACCCATCACTAATAGTTCTTCCTTGCGGATTATACAGAGTTCCAAAACAAACTCCTTTCAAAAAAATCATTGCTCCTTGAACCATCCTACAGGTTTCCTTTTCAAATATTGTTTTTACCCCTGCATCATCCATTTTACTTACAGAAATCAAGTTTATGTCCAAACCTAGGATGTGTAGAACACTGGGAAACATTCTAATCCTTTCATCTATGATCCTCAACTTGAATTTTCCTCGTCCTATGATTCTTGTTCTCGAATCATCACCTAAGAAAACATTACCTCCATCATACCTTTAATATTCATAGAACCACTCCCTATGTGGAGTCATATGAAAGGATGCACCTGATTCAACCAAACATGCCTCGTGATCTGCATGTGTGCTTGAAGAATCCAAGTACACATCCCCTCCTTCTTCCTTGGAGGTATTTTCTTCTGTATAAGGAGATTCTCTAGATCCGTTCTTTTTCTCAACTTTGGATCTACACTGCTTATTGTAGTGCCCTTCTTTTCCACATCTCCAACATACATTTACAAACTTTCTGTGATATATATATCTACCCTTAGACTTAGATCTCCCACTTGAGATCTTAGATATATTTCTTTCCTAGGAGAGTCCTCTTGAAAATAATGTGTCTGTGTTATGTCCTTCATCAAACTTGAAGGCAGTTGTATTACTACCTATGGCCACAACCAGACTATCCCATGAGTCTGGTAAAGAACGCAGTAAATTGATACACTTATCTTCATCTAAAATTTTAATCTCAACAGATACTAACTGACTTATTATAGCATTGAAATCTTTCAAATGATTTGCCACCGAGTCTACATCTCTCATCCTCGGATTATATAGCTTATTTCTCAGGAATAGTTTATTTACTAGGGACTTAGACTAATACAACTTCCCCAACTTATCCCATAAATCCTTGGTTGTAGCATCCTCTAACACATTCAGTAATACTGAATCTGAGAGAAACAGTCGGATTGTGCTCTTCGCCTTCCGATCCAACTTTTTCCAGTCATCTGTTGAAGTTCATGTAGGTGTAGTACATGGATCTACCGCGATCCATTGATTTCTGTCCACCAACAGATCTTCCATCTTAAGCTTCCGTGGCTCAAAACATTTCCCATTAAACTTATTGATCTCCATTTTTGAATTGCTTGCCATTTATTTTCACTTGAAAAATCAATACCATAGATCTCCCACTATAACAAGGCTTATCACGGTCCCAAGAAAAACTCTTAACCACAAAGGCATCCCCCTAAATCCAACAAATCTCTGATAGCAAAAGTAGATTTTAATCTTATACAATTTTTACTGCAAACAGATTTTCAATAAAAGAATAGAAAAGATATGATGGCAAATACAAACATTACACAGAGATTTTTCCCCTAGAAACCCAAACCGAGAAAAGCAACATATTCTATATTCATTCATATCAATACATTGTTTACAATACAATATACATATAGAATCCAGCATCATCCAAATCCCTAACTCAATGACCTGGATTAGTCAACCCTAATTACTTAACAATAAATAGAAAACCATGTGCTGAAAAACTGCCTAACAACAGACATGAAAATCGAGGAAACACAAAAATTGAGGCAAAAATGCGACACTACTACTCATGAAAAGAATATAACACATACCCAATACTCAATGGTGTCTGACACGGTCTCCCATAAAGAAACTCAAATGGTGTCATCTTAATGGTACTTTGATAGTTGTTGTTATACGAAAACCCTAGCAGTCGAAAGAACTCTTCCCGACACTTTTGTTGGTCCATCACATACATATGCAACATATCTTCCAAAATTTGGTTCATTATTTATGTCTTCCCATCTGTCCTAGGGTGATATGTTGTACTAAAGTTCAGTTGTGTCCCCAAGACCTCTTGGAAGCTGGTCAAAAAACGCCATGTAAACATCGATCCTCTATCGGATATGATCTTTTTTGGCCAGCCATGTAACCTCACAATCTCGCTGATAAAACACTTCGCTATGTTTGGTGCCTAATACGTCATGCGCACAGGAATAAAATGTGCACTTTTTGTCAGAGTTTCATCTACCACGAAAATTGAGTCGTGCATCCTTGTCGTCAAAAGCAATCCAACAATAAATTCCATCAAAATGACCTCCCATTTAGATTTTGGCATGGTGTGTGGTTGTAGTAGTCCTCTCAGATGTTTATGTTCAGCATTCACTTGTTGACATTCTAGACATCTTTCCACATAGTTAACTATGTCCTCCTTCATTCTTTTCCAGAAGAATAAGGGCTTAAGGTCTACCCTCATCTTTGTGACTCCTGGATGAGCCATGTACATAGCTCTATGAGCTTCGTTTAAGGTCAAACTTCTCAATTCATCATTATTTGGTATGTAAATCCGATTATTATACCTCATCAATTGATGCAGGAGCATCGTAAGCAAGTGAAAAAGAGAAAGGACAACTGGATATGCACCATTGCACATTTTTGAGAATGTTTTGAATTTGAAAGGATAAAACATTAATGTAATATCTGGAAAATATATGTTTGCTTTTATGGTCTGGAGATTGTAATGCAGATCACGAGCGGTTGCTCTCATCTGTTTTTTGGAGGAATTTATTGTAATAAATGTAAAGTAGTTGTAGACTTTATTTCGATTTGATAGAATAGAGATGTAGGAGGGAAAACTCTAGAAATCTCCCTCGTATGTATTGCATTGTAAGATTATTATTTTATTTTATTTTCAAGAGAAGAGTTGGAGAGATGTAGAGCAAGAAGAATAGGAGAACAAAGAAGAACAAAGATTGTAGAAGTTGTATAAGTAGATAGATGATGCTATAGAACCCATGTATAGAAGCACTTGAGTTAATATAAGAATGCTTTGACTCAAATTATCTCATGGCATTGTGATTAATGTTGTTTGCATCTATTGAATGGTATGTTTACAGTTTGCTTATATGCTCTGTTATGCATTTGTTTCAATGTTGTGTGTATGTATTATTTCATGTTGAATGTATGAAGTCCGTAAGAGGGAAAGTATGAGTTTCAATTATTTCTCATCCTAAGAATTCTTGCAAGGAGTACAGTGAAATTCCGCAAAGTGTGCATTGACAAGTTCTAGGTTTTACCTCAGGCAAGCTAAGGAGAGATAGTCTTGTTCTCATGCCAGTGGAAGTGAGAGTATAGCATAGAGTCATGAAAGGTGTGTGCAGGCCAGTTGAAGTCTTAGACTTTTCCAACCCAGTGAGTGGTTGAAGAGCTACTGTCACAAGGAGTGCACAGAACTGAGAAGTTTAGATAATCAGAGATTATTGTGAATCCGCAAGGAGTGCTGGAAGGATTCCTTAAATTCCTTGAGTTTGCATCAGGAACTAATCTCGAGAGGGATAGAGACTTCTAAGAGTTCTAAGGGAAGATGAGGTTGAAGTCACCTCGCAGAAACCAAGCACAGAAGGAAGACGTCAGTTGTTTGGCTAGGAAGTATTGATAACTTGAACGGACGGTTGAAATTCTTAGAGGGAGAACTATCGATTCGTCGTAGAATGTTGGATCCAGTGGACGAACGGAGAAGTTAAGGCTGAGTGTGTGTCAACACTCATAAGCTCAGGAGTAATAATGACCATTAGATCTAGATCAGTGGGAGCCATTGATCTTGTGGTTTTGAATTTCAGCATTTTGAGAGTCAGAGTAGTGGAGAAAGTCGTTGACTCAGAGTCAAGAGTCACGAAATTCCGATATGTGAAATTCTGAAACAATATGGACCATCAGATCATGGGAAGCCTAGGGTTGTCGATTTGAGGAGGAAAAGTCATGAGTTTGGACTTCGGGGAAAAGGGAGAAGAGGTTGCATCGTAAAATCACGAGTCATGAAATCCCGATGCACTCGGAGGTGGTCCCCAGGACGTGACTGAGGTCACATGGTTGAGCATAAAGGAGGGTTTGAATATCTGTTAGCCCATTTTCAGGGTTTTGAGATTCAAAGGAGTCATAGGGACTCACAATGGAGATTGCAAAGTTGTGAAACCCGAAACGTCTTTTCGGGTAAAGGTAGTGTTCACATCGGTTGGTCACGTGGAGTGGAGCTTCGCGCCCAGTGCTTGCTCGCATAGGTGTAACTTATAAGAAGGACCTGTGGTTATACATGTTGAAGATTCCAGCTAGGAATCAAGAATCCATTTTGGCTCAAGGGAGATTAAGAACAATCCTTAGACTGGGAGGTCACCTGGAACCTTCTAAGGTAGGGTTGTTGCGTCAGGTGGTATCAGAGCATATCTTACAATCATTTTTTTCTGTAAGAAAAAGAAGACAGAAGGCAAGTTGTGATTTAAATTCTGCATGGAACAGATTTAAGAAATGCCGCCAAGAAGACGTCAAGATAGACCAATGCCCGATTCATCTGTGGAAAGGGAAATGAGATAACTTTGTTCTCGATTGGATGCTATGGAGACAACACAGAGATGAACTGCTAATAATAGAGATGTGAGTGAGGTTGAAAGTGAAAACAAGGCTGGAGTCGAAGAAGACGTTGTAGCAAAAGATGTTGCAGAAGAACGTTTATTCAGACCTGTTGCAAGAATAGGGTCCAAAGAAAAAATAGACATCCCGATGTATGAAGGCAACTTAGACGTTGAGGAGCTTCTATATTTGTTTAGATCTCTGGACAAATACTTCGACTATGAGGATATCGAAGAGGATAAGAAAGTAAAACATGTTTTCACTAGATTGAAAGGGCATGCAGCACTGTGGTGGGATGAACTGCAAGATGATAGGCACTGCAAAGGAAAACAAACAATCAAAACCTGGGATAGGATGGTAGCAAATATGAAAGCCAAGTTTATACCCAGAGATTACCAAATTAATCTGTTTCGAAGAATGCAGAATTTGAGACAGAAGGAGATGACAGTGAAGGAATACACTGAGGATTTTTACAGACTCAACATCAGGGAAAGTCTTCATGAGAGTGATGATTAAAAAGTCGCCAGATACATGAATGGATTGAGATATGAAATTCAATATGAGATGAGCATGGTGACAATCAGAAATGTGGAAGATGCTTATCAAATTGCTTCAAAGGCTAAAGTAAAATTAGCCTGAAAGCAAGGTCAAAGGGGTAGAGGTAGAAGTCCAAGCTGAGGCAAAGTGATATCCCAGGATAGAGTACAGAAGCCTAAGGATGAGGAAAAGAAACCTCATAACCACCCAGAAAGGGGAGGAATCTCACAAGGAGGACAGTATGTCGATAGGAACAATTTTCCTCGAGCAAGAGGAAGAGGAAGAGGCAGAGGTGGTGAAATAAAGTGTTTTGTCTGTGGAAAGATAGGACACAAATCTTTTGAATGTCTCAATATAAAAATAGATGGAGGAGGATAATCTCACATTTCAGAAGTGCAAAGTAAAAATGTTGAGGCAGAAGATGTAGAAGGCAGAAGATCCTTGATGATGAGGAAAGTTTTCTTGAAGCCAGAAAAAGAGATAGAGAATCCAGTCCAAAGGAACAGTTTGTTCAGAACTGCTTGCAAGACCAAGGATAGGGTATGCAAGGTAATTGTGGATAGTGAAAGTACAGATAATCTAGTATCCACAGAAATGGTGGAGAAGCTAGAATTGGAGATGGTTGCACATCCAATTCCATACAAGGTTTTGTGGTTGCAAAAAGGACACTAGGTAACTGTCACTAAACAGTGTTTAGTTGAATTTAAGATAGGGGGATATAGAGATGAGATTTTATGTGATGTTATTCCCATGGATGTCTGTCATCTTTTGTTGGGGAGACCATGGCAACATGAAAAAAATGTTGTTCATGATGGGAGAAAGAACACATACACCTTGGAGAAGAATGGTAGAACACATATGTTTTCTCCAATCGAAGACAGGAAGGTGAAAGAAGAAACAAGCAACACTATACTTCTCATGAGTGGAAAGGAACTTCAGGATGAAGTCAAGAAAGAAGAAGGCATGTAGTTTGTTGTGGTGAGAAAACCTAGAGTCATCTTGACCGGTACCTCGATAGGTGATCTACTGGAGTAAATTCAGGAAATGCTTGATAATTTCACTAATATAGTGGTAGATGATTTACCTTGTCCATTGTCGCCCATCAGAAGTATAAGCCATCACATTGACCTTATACTAGGAGCGAGTTTACCAAACAAAGAAGCGTATAGATTAACACCGCAGGAGAATGAAGAATTTAAGAAGAAAGTCCAAGGTTTGATGGACAAAGGGTTGATTAGAGAAAGATTGATTCCATGTGATGTTCCAATAGTGTTAAGTCTGAAGAAGCATGGTGGATGGAGAATGTGTACTGACTCGAGGGCTATAAACAAAATCACCATCAGATATAGATTTCCTTTACCGAGGATGGATGACTTGATGGATTGCTTGAGTGGAGCCAAGTTTTTTTCAAAAATTGATTTGAAAAGTGGATGTCATCAGATTCGAATGAGGGAAGGTGATGAATGGAAGACAGCATTCAAGATGAATGAAGGGATGTATGAATGGCTTGTCATGCCATTTGGTTTGACGAATGCACCAAGTACTTTTATGAGATTGATGAACGAAGTCTTGAAAGATTTCATTGGGAAGTTTGTAATTGTGTATCTTGATGATATACTGATCTTCAGTAAGACTGAGGAGGAACATTTGATACATTTAACTCTAGTGATGAGGAGGTTGCAGCAAGAGAAGTTGCTGATAAATCTGAAGAATTCATCTTTCATGAAGAAGGAGCTTGCTTATTTGGGGTTCATAATCTCTTCGAATGAGTTGAAGATGGATCCTGAGAAGGTAAAAGAAATCAAATAATGGCCATCACTGAGGAATATCTTTGAATTCGGAAGCTTCTGTGGATTAGCCAGTTTTTACAAGAAGTTCATCAGAAATTTTAGTGGAATTTCTGCACCAATGATGGACACAGTCAAGAAAAGACATAAATTGTTTCATTGGACAGAGGAAGTAGAGAAACGTTTCAAGTTTTTAAAGGAGAAGATAATTGGACACCTAGTTCTGGTTCTACCAGACTTCAGTAAGACATTTCAAGTGAGATGTGATGCAAGTGGATTTGCGGTTGGAGCAGTCTTAAAGAGTTTTATGCAATCATATAGGCACTGAAGAAATGGAGGCACTACTTGGTTTTGAAAGAGTTCATTTTGTATAGAGAAAACCATGCTTTACAATTCGTAACTAGACAGGAGAAATTGAACTAGAAGCATGCAAAATGGGTTGACTTTATGCAGAACTTTAGTTTTTTTATAAAGCACATTTCTGGAACTGCTAACAAGGTTGTTTATGCATTGAGCAGGAAATGTTTGATTCTACAGGAGTTTCGTGTGAATACCTTAGGTTTTGATAGCCTTAAGGATATGTACAGAGATGATTCAAATTTCAGGGACACTTATGAAGCATGTGGAAATCATGTTCTAAGAGACAGAATCCAATGGATTGAATACTTAATCCAAGATAGATTATTATTCAAAGGAAATCAATTGTGTATTTCGAAGAGTTCTATGAGAGAGAACCTTTTAAAGGAAAAACATAGTGGAGGATTGGTTGGACATTTCAGCCATGACAAAACATTTACGCAACTGAATAGTTTATACTATTGGCCAGGGATGAGGACAGATGTTGAGAAATTTGTCAA
>JZKD02S0262180.1:0-39808 GCA_000966675.3 Picea glauca
GGAGGAGTACGAGGACATCTTCACCTCCCCCGCAGGGGTGCCTCTACACTGCCAGGTCAAGCACCCCATCGATCTGACCCCAGGTGCACCACTGCCCAATGGACCCATCTACCAACACTTTGTCCTGGAGAATGACGAAATCAGGAGGCAGATTCAGGAGTTGTTGTAGAAAGGTCACATTCGGCCGAGTTCATCGCCCTGTGGGAGCCCAATCATATTGGTGCAGAAGAAGGATGGGACTTGGAGACTCTGCATTGACTATCGGGCACTGAACAAGATCACTGTTAGGAATAGGTACCCGATCCCACGGATTGATGACCTTCTGGACCAACTCAAGGGGGAAAAATATTTCAGCAATATCGACTTGAAGTCTGGGTATCACCAGGTACCAATCGAACCTTCTGATGTGTGGAAGGCTGTACAAATGCAACGTGCATAGAATATGTGCGTCAAGTGTTTGATAAAATATTGGAACGAAATGCAATTTCATGAAACTCCATGATCACATGGTACATTCGTAGTGGCCAGATTGACAATGCACATCAACTGTTCGATAAAATTCTCACAACAGAACATTTGAGCACTGCATTTTTCTCTTCTATTTTGATCTCCGTGTGGAAATGCCAAAATAAGGAGGTGAAACAAATTATACAATCTCTGGATTTCATGTGATTCAAACCCCAGATGCAGTGTGAATGGAAAATGCCTAAGATGAAAAGATGTCTTGAAGCGATTAGGTGGAGGAAGGGCGAACTCCTTGGGTGTGGAGAAAACGGTTGTGTTCACATGTGTAAACAACTACGAGGGTTTATATGGTTAAGGTCATAATTGTCATCTAGATTTGAGGGTTTAATGGTTAAGGTAATGTAGGTTTTGATTGTTGCCAATAGTGCATCCAAGGATAAATCCCAGGCCCAAATTCAGGAGCTAGAAGAAGAGGTCAAGCTTCTTCCCAATCTATCACATCCAAATATAGTGGTACAAAACCCTATTGCAAATTTATAATTGCCATTTTATTTGACAAACACAAAGAGAACAAAAAGACGGATTGAATTGTTTGAACTGTTTCACCCAAGTCTAGTGCAGTTGGCTTCTCATTTTGAGTTTATGGGAGGAAAACTATCAAGGTTAAGAGTGAGAATTTTCTAGGGATGTTTGCTCCTTTCAAAAATGATTTCTAAGGAAGTACTCAGTGTGGGTTGATTTATTATTCTGTGAAAGAAGTCCCTTTGTTAGAGGATCAATATTGTACATTGTAGACAGAGTTTCAGTATGGGAAGTGCACCACCTTTGTTGTTGTTAACCCTTCTCCAGATCTACACGAGTTGGCTTGTTGGGTCGAGTACCACACTTAGTTTGGGTGTAATGTATTATTTATCTCTTTTATTTACAACTGCACAATATATATCTATCTGTTGGTACTTTTGAGGGGGTCGAACCTCCATTTTAAGGTTTATTTGTTGTTTTAGAAGGCACTCGTCCTCTCTCATAAGATCACTACATGAAATTATCTATTTGACCATTAACTTCAAGTTCCATCCTTTCATTACATCCCATTGTATTAGTTGTTGATTTTATAATTGACATTATCATTGTAATCTTTCTTATGCAAGTGCAGGAACAACTTGTTTATGATCTTTTTGATTTTTAATTAAATGGGTAGCAACCATATGCAGTGTTTTGCAATTGCAATAATGAATTTCAGTATGGGATATTATTGACAACAATCTATGAGCTATTAGAATTTTGTTTCTATTGAAAGAATGTACCTGACCAAAACTGTTTGATTAATAAATACCTTAGTTATAAATCCTAAACTCAAAAATATCCCTTCATGTTTGAGAAAATATCAAGTGGATATTAGTGAAAGATTTATTGACAGTTCCGACTCTTTTCATTGTTCTTTGTAACATCTCTTGTCTAGAAAACAAATTATATTTATAATATCATTGAGAAATTTTCCCGTTGAAAAAAAAATTGAATATTTTACAAACCCATACAACAAGTTACTCATCTCCACCCACACTACTGCCTACTCCAAACAATGCAAAAAAAAATAAAAATTAACAAAGTCGTTCATAGGCAACAGTTTGAGGAATTGTTTTTATAATATGGTTTATTATATGCAGTGGTGTATAGTTGGCATGGTTATACAAAAATATATGAAAATGAATGATGGCGGTGGTATGGTTATACACCATAAGTTATGTGCGATGTACCCTAACATATTATTTCTATAAACCAGAGTGTGGCCAGCCTACAAAAAACAATTTGGTGATTATTTTGTTATATGGCATACAGTCAGGGAATTATAATTTATTGTTTTGTTATATAGTTGGAGTACATGTTTGTTTTATTAAACATATATTTTATAAATCAATGTCATATTATATATATAGTCTAAGTGGGCTTAATAGTTAAGAACGTGTGTTTCCTCCTAAGAGGTTATAAGTTCAAATCTAGAGGGGGTAGGATATGTATACCTCCATAAACTTTACTAGTCAAAGTTTGATTTTGTTTTATTTCTTATATAATATTTGTTATGTATTATATAATTTTTAAAGTTCATATTTTATATAAATTATATATATATATATATATATATATATATATATATATATATATATATTGTTTGAAGAAAAATAAATAAAAAGAAACATGTATTGAAATTTTATATTAAATATTTTAAATTCCTCTCTAAATGTTATTGGACAATTTAATACCATATCTTCCTCATTTGAAGGTAGAATTTCGCCCACCAATAGTCAAAATGATCAGAGCGAAGTGTAGAATGCATTCATGGATTATCCTTTGCACATTTAGCCCATATTTTCAGTGGGACCTTCTAGACTGACAGGGACTCTTTATTGTTCTGGAAACATGTGCCAAAAGGGAGGCCTAATTGGATGCCTCCTGGTCCAAATTACGCCAAACAAAGGAAACCCATTTCAACTAAATGTGTTTAGACTTGTAGCAGCCTATCAAATTTGGTGTTCAACCCAATTTTTTTATTTAATTTCAAACTCTTCCTTGATCATCCCTCCAACCAACACTTTTCGCAAACCTTTCCAGGGCCATATCTTGCTCATCCGGAGCCTGATTTGCACCAAATGAAAGGCAGCAAAAATATGGTGGACAGAGCTACAACATGGTATCATAAAAAATCATAAATTTAGTTGTTTGGTAATGGTGAAAAATCTTCCAAGGTTTGGGTCCATCAAAGTTCCATTGGGATGACACAAATATCAAGGAAAATGATGAGGTGGCACCTCAATTTTGTCATTTTTCCAAATGAAATTTTGTAATAAGTGACCAAAAAAATGACCAAAATTTGCATATACATGACCAAATGATAGTTTTGGTGGCTAATTTTCGGTCTCTTATCACGTGACCAAAAATTTGGTCATCTTTAGTTTGGTCATTTATAGATTATCTTGTGGTTATTAATTTGGTCATATATTTGATCATTAATTGTGACAATTAATGACCAAATTAATGACCACAAGACAAACTATAAATGAACATTAATGACCAAATATATGATCAGATTAATGACCAAAAGAAAAGCTATAAATGACCAAACTAAATATGACCACATTTTTGGTCACGTGATAAGAGATTGGAATTAGCCACCAATGATCGCCAAATCAAAAGTGGTCATTTATATGCGGATTTTGGTCATATTTTTAGTCACATATCTCTCATTTTTTACTAGTATATATGTTAGGCGACATTGTTGGTTGACACAGATGTCTCATCCCTAGTTGATATAACTGATGATGTATGGTTGAGGATGCAGTGTCATTGTCAGGTTACACTTATTTAGGACCTCTTTTGATATTATATTCTTTTGGATACCATTGTCAATAATGAAATGGAGTGGGGTCCACCTAACCCACATATGTGATTGGAAGAGGCGCTTCCTTTATTCAAGATCATATGGTTCTTCTAAATGGACTTTTGTGGTAGACATGGTGACACTGGGTTCTACATCAATGATCTGTTTTCTCTTTTCCGATTCTGAATCAAAGTTTGAGTCAGCATCCAAACCTGGGGATTTCGTCTCAGCCAATAATGATTATTTGGAGCGACACTCATCAATATTGTGCCAAGATATTTTGTGGAACTCAAAACACTTTCCAATGTCCTTCTTCGACTTCCTATTACCCTTCTTTGTTGGTGGCTTGGACTAGTTTTCCTAGGACTAGCCATCCTTGTTCTGTCCTTTTTCCTCAAAGTTAGGGTGACCCTTACCATACTTCAGATGTTGTAGATTTGTAGATCCAAACTACCGCTCCTTCTGCTGATTAAATTTCTGCTCGATTTTGATAACATATCGATAAGCACCTCCCAATGACGAGATGTACGGAAAATCCATTTCGATTTGGATGTACATGTGTAGAGCCACATGGTATTTTAGAACTAGATGCCACTTAGAGTCTTTGATACCCAACTTAGTACACAAGGAATGGGAGGTATTTGTGAACTTTGACATTGTTTGGAACCTCTCCTGATGCAGTGTGGTCTATCTTGTGTATTGGTCGTCGTAGTTTCTAACAAGGTAATATTGTTCCTTGAGGGCATCAACAAAATCTTCCCAAGTGGTTCTTGGCCCAAAAATTGTAGACTCGTCCTCGACATGTTTCTCACAGTAAGTCTCCTACTAATATCTAACACAGGGAAGGGCCTTAAGGACCACAAAGGTGATGTTTTCACTCTTGGAAAAATTTTGGACAGAGAAATAACCCTCTAGTAGACTTAACAATTTTCCCAAAGAATCGAAATTTATCTAGCCTTCAAATAAAGGAATATTAAAGTTAACTTGTACCTTGAAGGGCATTTCACCTCTAAAGTGACTATTGGTTGAATATATCTCTATTTTTGTCAGCATTCATTGAAGGATCTGGGAGAAATTATCCATCATCTTGTTCCTTTGTCATGCGAGGGCTTCCTGAAGAAATAGTTTGATAGGATCTCCTGCTCCATCATCCCTCTTTTATTATTTCATGGGATTTTTCTTGGGCGGGAGAGAGAATTTATTCTCAATAGAAACAACCCCAAGACACAAATCTCTCTACCATGACCTCATGAGAGACATGCACTAAGAACAACAAGGAGTAGACTTATTTGATACCAATGATCCATATTGTTTTGAGATTGAAATGAAGGCATAATAAAATAGATATATAACAAGGAGATACATAGAGATATGGAAAGGAACAAAATAATACAGTAAAAATCAAATTATATTAATGATTTTTTGGAATACAAAAGACTATAAAATGCAAAGAACACAAGCTAGCTAGAATCGTGGTAGCTTATCTCTTAAGAGAGATGTGTCGGATATGCTCATTCACAAGAATCCGATTGCAATGAGGCTCCAAAGGCCTTTTTAACATAAATCATATTTGAGAAAACCCTAAACATCCAAAACCCTAACCTCGAAAGATGAAATGCCAAAAGGTTTTTGGGCCTCCACAGGGGTAGTTGATACGTCAACTTCCCAAGGGTGAAACTCTTGAATACAATCTTTGCTTGGGGTGCTCAATACCTTGTCAAAAAGGCCTAGAAGAGGAGTACATATTCTGAATTCTCCTATGGATATATTGGGTTTTGTCAAGTCAAAAAAATATTGTTTAGGGCCTCAAAATGGTCCCGAAAGTTTAGGACCCGAAAAACTTAAGAAAAAATGGCAAGATGGAAACTCTAGTTTGAACCATTCGAATAGGTGGGAAGTCATCGATGTCTGCCTAGATCAGTCCTCCCCCCTTGGGAAGCAATGGTCTCTATTGTGTCAAGTTCCTCCATTAGATGGGGAATATTTTGTTCAATTCGACTCTTCGAGAGCCACTTGCTCTGATGAACAAACTGCCATGCTTTGATGACCTGATAGAGTTGGATGTTTTGTTGGTGGGTTCCCTTCATCTTTCTTTCCATGATCCAATCTACTATCACATTTTCAATTCCTTTAGGATTGAGTTTTGTAGGCGCCAAGTGATCGATCACATCTAAAGTTTCCAAGAGAGGTGGAAAATATGGTTGAGGAAGTTCAACATTAAATATCGGGTGTAAGACAAGGAAAGGAGGAATACTGAATTCAAAATCATTCTCACCCACAACCTTGGTGATGGTATAGGGCCCATGTTGGAGTGGGTGTAGCTTCCAATGGGGTTCTTTGAGGTGCTATTTCTGCAAATGCAACCAGACCTTATCTCCCACCTGAAACGCGTGGGGTACTCGATGTTGATCATGGTACGGCATTGGCTTTATACAAAATATCATGAAATTGTTGTTGGATGTGTTAGATTGCCTAAAAAAATTTGAGTGCTCATTCATCCTCAGTCTGAGCATGGGAGGACTCTTCTTGTGCAACTACAATTGGTAGAGCTATGTCAATGCAGGATAATGGTTGGAACCCTAAGCACACCTGAAAATGGTTGTGGCTAATAGAGCTATGGAGGGCTCTATTGTAGCTATGTTGAATATAAGGAAGGATTTCATCCCATGTGTATGGATTTTTGGAATTGTACATCCTCAAGATATGGACAATCATCATGCTGAATACCTCTATTTGTGCATCAGTCTTTGGGTGGAAGGAAGTTGTTTTGGTCAACTTCGTGTCCATCATCGACCATAGGTTGGACCAAAAAGTGATTAGAAACCTACTATCTCGATCAAAGATAATGGTTCGTGGGAGACCAAAATAAAACCAAACATGTTAAAAGGATATATTGGTGGTGGCCTCAGCTATGATGCTCTTTTTGCAGGGTGAAAAAACTCTCATCTTAGAGAATCGATTGATGACCACAAAGACATAGTCATTCCCATGCTTGGTTGAAGGTAAAACACACATG
Source organism: Picea glauca (assembly GCA_000966675.3). Taxonomy (NCBI): domain Eukaryota; kingdom Viridiplantae; phylum Streptophyta; class Pinopsida; order Pinales; family Pinaceae; genus Picea; species Picea glauca. The sequence goes on from JZKD02S0262180.1 coordinate 6,855, forward strand.
TACTCCATGGAGATGGACTCCCAAGGCCTATCTGGAGTGGGAAAAGGGGTGTATAGCCCCTATTTATTGATGGTGGGATTGGAAATAGTGAAAACACTGCAGGATATGTTGTACTTCCAGAAATCTTGTCAAAACTTTGACCAATAAAAATGTTTTTACAACACTGCCACTATTTTTTCTAAACCAAAATGTCTTGTTGCTCGATTGTAATGAGCTTTCGAGATCAAATTTTCACGCTCGCTTGAAGGAACACAAATATGTCTTATATGGAATAACAATCCATATTGGAGATGAAAGTATAGAATTGTTTTGTCTGCGCTCCATGTTTGATAGGCATAAAAAAATTATGAGTCATTATTGTATAATTGTTGCCACTAGGATGTCTCATGCCCACAAGAGTTAATAAATGTGGTTACGCCACAACCAAGGGTCGACTAAGGAAATCTATGACATGGTTGGTGCCTCCCTTCTTGTACTTGATATTCAAGTGGAATTATTGTAGGTACGTAGACCACTTCTAATGGAGATAATTTTGTAAATTTCCTTATGTTTACATGAATTGTAGAGGCCTATGTAATACCCCAGGCCAAGCCCCTGTGAAATGTACTGATGTTTATAGGCTGGTGAGCCGAATGTTGATAACATGGTAGGCTTATGTGCTATAGGCTGAAGATCTTGGATGCTAAGGCCAATAAACCTAATTTTTTGTATATGTGATTATATAGATCATTAATAAAATTATCCATTGTTGCATGTAGACCGACCATGAAGAAAGAGTGATGGGGGACAAAGCTTCACTAGGTAGGGAAAGCGATGGGACTAAGAGGCTAGGAAAGAGGGGCTAAGCTAGAGGGCTTAACCCAAGGGAATTTTATAATATATTCCTGAAAAATGAAAATATTAAAGTGGGGGAAAATAAACCTAGTTATCCTAAGTCCCTAGGAAAGGGAACGAATGCTAAAGGGAGTGCATGAAGCTCCAGGAAGACAGGTGTCAACCTGGGTGAATGTAATTAAAGCTGGAGAGTCATCTCATTGGGGGGGTTCACTCCCCATTCTACCATCCTTCACCTAACTTTCCAGGCCTCTATCGTGGACTTGTGCATCTTGGATGCACTTATGAAACCAGTAACTGGGGAAGTCGACCTGTGTTTTCCTTTCAAGCCCAACATATATGTACTTGCCAAAACCATGTTGTGCCTTACCGAATTGTGGTTGTTTACATCCCCTGAGCTATATTGAACATTTTTTGTTGTCCTCACCTTGTTGGAACTGAGTTGAAGCTAGTTGAAGAAGCGGGTTTTCAGGCTCATGGTTGAAGAGGCAGGTTGTCAGACCTGTGAGAAACTCTCTCCAGGTGAGAGAGTTTGTTGGGAAGTGATTTTCTCCTAGAGAGAGTCTAGCACCAACTACATAGCTCTGAAAATGCCTGATCCAGACTGTTGTCGAGACCCTGAAAGGGAAGTGGAGTAGCCGATGGATTGTGGAATAGTGAAGGTGCATATTCCTGGGGTGGAACATGCATGTGGGGAATGAGAGTCTGTGAGTAGTGGGTGTAAGAAGTCTCTTAGAGAGAATCCTTCCAGTTGCACTGTGCAGTCTCATGTAACCTTATCCTAGTATAGTATTCCCTTTCCCTAGGTGGAGCTTAGTCCTAGCTCGGTGGTGACCCACTGCTGAGTGTGATGAGCAGCTTGGTCTAAGGCTGGGAGGTTTGTGGAAGCTCTGCACACAGTTGGTGGATCTCAATTAAAAGATAAGTATTCATTTTCTCTGTTCATTCACATGCTATGTATTTATATATGTTGTTACATCTATGGTCTTGTCTGGATTACTGCATGTATGCTTTTATGCTTAATTCTACATTAATCTACGTATGGTTAGAATATGTTGTCTGTGTGTTTATAGAGACATAATGTTTAGTATTATTTCTGCATGAATAAGTGGCATGAACAGAGTACTGTAACTGTTAAGCTGAGAAATATGTCCACATTGATGTTGCCCGTCTTGGTGGCTAGGAATGTTACAAGATGGTATCAGAGCAGTGAATTAAAGGATTCAATCGTTAAGTAGCACTATTCAGCAAGGGTTGGTGGTCGAGGACGTTACAAGATGGTATTAGAGTAGTAAATTAAAGGATTATGTCGTTAAGTAGTGCTACCCGACAGGGGTTGGTGGCCAGGGACGTTACAAGATGGTAGCAGAGCCATGGTTTCAACACTGAGCCTGGATGGGATAGGAAAGAGGAAGTTGAATATAAGGTTTCAAAAGGAAATTGTTGTCAGAATGGAAAAAATTGAAGTTCAGAGCCTAGTTTTCAACATTGATCCTGAATTAGGCCGTATAAGTGGTTATGGACTCAAAAGATCAAAGAAAATTGTTGTTAAAAAGGATAAAATTTGAATTTCAGAGCATTCCAGAGTGCCAAGAGAGAAGATTGGTCGTGTTTGGAAGCTTAGGAGGTATAGCGGTTCAAGAAAAATTGTAGAGAAAAGAGATTGCAGTAACCATGGGTTTGGAACCGCAAGGTTTGAAGTTGGGCCGTGGGATCTATTCGGGAAAAGGAGGATCCTTCACAACCATCATATCTAGAGAAAGGTGCATGAGGATTAAACCCTAAGTACTTTGGAATTCACAACTTCGGTGAAGTTTATGTGTGATAGAGCAGAAAGGGTCGAAGCCCGAAGTTCCAAAGTCCTGAAGAGGATCTACATCATAGATCCGTGGAGGGGGAGTGTTTACCATTGGATTTGACCAAGGATGGATCAGAACCGTAGGGTTAAGCCAAGAGCAGAAGGTAAGAAAGTTTAGGATTTCGGCGTTTGGGAGAAACAAGGTATGCTACGGTGAAAACTACCGAAGCCCGAAGTCCCAAAGTGACGTGGCCTGCTGACGTCACTTGAAATGACGTGGAAACATGGAATGTGTGCCACATGTCAAAGAGTTAAGAACCATTGTGATATTGAAATGAAGTTAGAATGTGACATTATCACCCACCTGATTGCACCACATGTCGACTTTGTGTGTCCTACCATGTAGCGCTCCTGGAGGTGGCACAAGGTAGTTAAGTGTGATGAAGGAGTTAGCTAGATCGAGCCAACATTAACTTTGGTCATGATCAATCAATATCGAGGGTCAAGAGGAATTGCAAAGATCCAATATGCATGAAAGATAATTCTACAAGGCAGTCCCGCAATCCAAACCACAGTTTCCCGGAAGGGCTACGTGTCAGCGTGGGGACAATTCCGAAACGATCAACAGGTTACTCCAAAACCGTCAACCCATATCCCCACATTTTGAAAAGTATAAAGTTTGATGTGAATTTTTGGTATCTTATTTGAAGTATGAAAACTATGGACCCTAGTGGACACGTGCCACCAGTTGTGAAGTCCGAAGACTTGACACTCTGGAAGAATGGTTCATAAAGGAACGAAAGGAAGAGTTTTCAAAAGTTTCGTAATGCCGAGGTGATGAGACGTAATGACGTTGCCAAAGGTGACATGGAAGTGTTCAGAGATTAACGATTCGGGGGTGTTGGAACTTGGGGGTGTGCGGATGTGAAATCCTCCAAAGTCCCAAAGCTCAAAAGTCCCAGAGCTCTGATGCCTGAAGTTCCATAGTGGGTGTCAGTCGTTGGATGTTGGGTATTTGTGAACCATTGATCCACCCTACTTCACGAGTTCGTCAATCTGGAGCTCTAAGAGATTTGTTGTGATGTGCTTTGAAAACCTTCGAAGCCGGAGCCTGAAGTTTCAAGGCTCTGGATAAGAACCCAAATCATAAGCGTTGGGTCACAGTTGTGGCCACATGCAAACCAAGGGCCGAAGAAAAGAGGCTAGCGCCTGATATTTTGTTTCAGAACATAACTAGGATTAGAGATGGAAGCCCACAGGGTTCTTGACTGATCAAGACCTACAGAAAATGGAATCTGATAATATTTTTTTGAATCAGATTGGTTTATTCTGGAAAATTATTAAAGTCTGATAGCCTGAAAAAATTTCGATTGACTGCACATTTTGCAGAGTTAACAATTGTCAGAACTGAACCGAATTGCTGCATAGTGCATAGAAATGGGGAAGGCACAAGGTACTTACAGTTCGAAAAATGAAGTTAGAGAAATGGATTTACATATAGGAGTTGAAGGATCGACCTCCAATGGGCATGAAGAAGAGATAGGTAAGGAAGGAAACGTGATGAAAATCATTGAAAAGTTGCAGAAATATGTCTAGACTCACTGAGCAGATAACACAAATCTCATGAAAGCTAGGGAAAATTAGGGAGAATTTAACATAAATTTGATACAGAGCCTAGAAATAATAGAAAATAAATTCCACAAGGGGAGTGACTCCAGTAAATCAAGGAGTCACAGGTCCCATCATGAGAAGATAAAATCAAGGAATGTTGGTAGACACCATCATCACTCTGAAGGGCACTCCAAGAGGAGGGCACATAGTATTTCAAGCCCATCTCCTACCAGAAAGCATAGGAGATCTGGAGTGGATCAACTTAAGGGTGAAATGAACAAGATTAAACCTCCTACATTTGATGGAGAGCACCAAAAGGAGGAAGATGTTGAGACATGGTTTCTTGGCATGAGGAAATACTTCCAACTACAGAATTACTCCTCTCATGTAGAAGGAAGAATTGCAATGTATCAACTGAAAGGAAAGGCATCCATGTGGTGGGATCAACTTGTGCAGGTGCAACACATTAAAGAGAAAAATGTTACTTGGAAGGAATTCAAGAAACACTTTGAAAATAAATATTTAACTAAGATATTCTATGATCGAAAGATGAAAGAGTTCTTTGAGCTCAAATTGGGTATCATGACCATTGATGAATATGAACGAAGCTTTTTGGAATTGATGAAGTATGTCCCTTTCATAAAAGATGAGACTGTCAAACTTCAAAGGTATCTGAGTGGACTTCCATCTTCCATCAGTGACAAGATCCAGTATGATGATCCTAAAACTATGGAAGAAACTATGAGAGAAAAATGCTTATATGAGCAACAAAGAGAAAATCCCACTTTCCGGAAGGCTTGGGAGGACAAGAAAAAGTTCAAGAAAGAGAAGAGGAAAAATGAAAACAAGCCTTCCTTTTTCAAAAATAGTCCTCAAGGATGGCCATATTTTAGAGAGTAGAGAATGGCTAAGGTAGAGGTACAAAGGCCAAGACAGACACCCATTCAATGTTGTGGCTATCAGGGAGACCACAAGTATAGATATTGTCCCCACAAAAATGGCAAAGTGAGAGTTGTCCACAATGTTCAGCAAGCAGAAACAATGGATGACATGGGAAGTAGAATACCAAGGATCTAGGAAACCCTAGACAACAATCAAGTTGAGTTTCAATCACACATGATTGAAGTTGAAGGTATGATCAATAACCATGCCTTTACTATTTGAATTTGTTCAGGGGCTAGTCATAGTTATATAGGTCCCAAGATGGTGGAAAGTTTGCATTTTCCAATAAACAAGCATGGAAAATCTTGGTTAGTGAAGCTGGCTACAAGATCCAAAAGAAAATTTATTGAGATGGTTAAGTCATGCCTCATGGACATGAATGGACTAAGCACAAGGGAATATTTGAACATCTTACCTTTAGATTCCTATGACTATCTAATTGGTATGAACTAGTTGGACCAACACCATGCTATTTTAGACTACCATAATAAGGCATTCACTTGCTTGGATGAGGAAGGAAATCGAAGAACAGTCCAAGGAATTACTAGGGCATTTTCTTTCAGAGAAATCTCAGCAATGCAGTTGAAGAAGTGATACAGGAAAAGTTGTCAAATATTTGCAGCCCATATGGAGGAAGCATCTAAGGATAAAGTACCAAATATTGAGGATCATGCAGTCCAAGAATATTTTGAAGATGTTTCCAAGGAGGTACCAAGACTACCTCCAAAGAGAGATATTGATTTCTCCATAAACCTGATGCCTGGAGTAGATCCAGTATCAAAAAATACTTACAGAATGAGTACACCAGAGATGAAGGAACTGAAAATGTAGCTTGAAGAGCTTCTGAAGAAGGGGTATATACGCCCAAGTGTATCACCTTGGGGTGCCCCATTCTTGTTCATGAAGAAGAAATATGGGACATTAAGAATGTGCATTGATTCCAGACAGTTGAATAAAGTGACTATAAAGAACAAGTATCCTCTGCCAAGTATTGATGATCTCTTTGATCAATTGAAGGATGCAAAGATATTTTCTAAGATAGATCTCAAGTCAGGGTACCATCAGATAAGAATTAAAGAGGAAGATATCAAAAAGACTGCCTTTAGGACAAGGTATGGTCATTATGAGTTCACAGTGGTGCCATTTGGGTTATCAAATGCACCCATTGTTTTTATGTGCTTAATGAATGGTGTTTTCAGGGAATATTTGGACAAGTTTGTCATTGTCTTTCTATATGACATCCTTGTATAGTCCAAGTCAGAGGAAGAGCATGATAATCATTTGAATATGGTGTTGCAGGTGCTAAGAAAGCATCAACTATATGCCAAATTGAGCAAGTGCTCATTTTATGAAAACAAAATTCACTACTTGGGGCATATCATTTCAAAGGATGGGAGAGTCGTAGATCCTAAGAATATAGAAGCCATTAGAGAATGTTCAGCACTGAATAATGTGACAGAAGTCAGATCCTTCATGGGTCTAGCTGGCTATTACAAAAGGTTCATTGCAGGGTTCTCAAGAATAGCTCACCCCATCACTTCCTTGCAAAGGAAGGGGAAGAAATTTCAATGGATAGAATAATGTGAGAGAAGATTCCAGCAATTGAAGAAACTGTTAACCAATTCTCCAATTCTGAATATTGTAAATCCGAATGAGGATTTTTTGGTTTGCACAGATGCATGTAAGGAAGGAATGAGAGGAGTCCTCATCCAGAATGGGTTAGTAATATGTTATGAGTCCAGAAAATTGAAAGAGCATGAAAGGCTCTATGCCACTCAAGATTTGGAGTTGTCATTTGTTGTTCCAGAGTCTGTACTTAAGGCTTAGAAAGTACAGTTTCTAGGCATCCAAAAGTGAGTAAAGGATAAAAAGGGGAAGAATCAACCTTCGGGAAAGGAAGCTAAGGTTGATTTCCAGGTTGTCGTTGTCTCGCTTCCAACTATTCCTGGATGCTTATATCTCGTTCAGTCGTGGCCCATGAACGTTCAAGTTATACCCGGGTGGTGGTTGTTTTAAGTATGGTATCGAAAAGTTTCAAAGCGATATAGGTTTGGTCCGACAAGCCGGCTTCAATATTAGGTTGTCTTGCAATGGGGATAGTCATAGAGGAACAAAAAAATTAAAGGAGAGTTTGAGGTTTTTTATGTTGTATCAATTTGATCCTATAAAAGAGAACTTTTGAATCCAATATTGAAGATAAAGTGAAAACCAAAGGCCTTTTCCCGTAACTGAGTTATCTTTTAAATTAATTGTGTGTGAAATGTGAGAAAAACATTAAGTTGTCTATAATGAGGCTCCTATGAAGGGAGAATCTCACCCTGTAAACATAAGAAGAAAAAGATAAGAAGAAATCTGACGAAGCATAAAATATGAAAATCTAAAGAGTTCACGGGTCTTGTACCTACTAATAGCCGATACAGAGGAAAAACTGTAAACGATATAGATGACTAAAAATTGATCACCACAGTAGAGGTTTTACTAAATTACAGTAAAAACATTCATCAGATATATATATGCGAAATGAAATTGAATATGAAATTACAGAGGAAACAAACTCATAACAAAGTCTTGACGGAATCAGGAGTCTTCGGATTTCTTTGTATTAAATTTCAAAAGGAGAGAGTCTCTATTACAATCAACCAAAAAGGTCCAGCCTTTTTTCTTTCTTCTAATTTCATATTTATACAAACTTGTACATGATGGAATTTCAATCATTCCAGGAGTTTTTTCGGTTAAAAAAAAGACGAGATTAAATGTTTCAATTCTTTGTCTCTATCCTTCCTTTGGGAAAATGGAACACCTTCCTTTCTTTGCTCTTCAAGTTCTAAAAATATAACAGGAAGACACTTGTCATCATTTGATACCGGAAACCTGCCCCTTCGCATGCTCAATGCAAGTGACGCACCTCTCCACCAATTAGACTATCAACCTGGAAGGTTCTGTTGGATTATTTGCCTTAAAAGTGTAATAATCCTTCACTAATTGTGGAAAATTTCCTTCTACCTGTTGGTCTTCAGCACTGATAGAACATAAATGTACACTTGGTTTTATTAGCCATTTATCTATTTGGACTATATCCGTCTGGGTTATCTGTGATATTTCAGTCAACTCTCTTTCCCCATTCTCCTTCATATTGAGCAGGTGATTGGCTATATTAATATAGCCCAATGTCTCAATCCTATTCTCACTATTGAGATAAAACAAACTCTCATCTATTAAGCTAAAATTTTCTTCACAAGAGTTTCTTACCTCTTTAGCTCGTTGTCTGCCTTTTGATATGTTACTCTCCCATACCTTCAGTAAGATGTTACCTCGGGTCTGCTCTGTGATAGAAAGCCCGGAACTACTGCACGTTTCCTTTTTTGTCATGGCTATAACAACCTCTTGGAAAGTGACCCGAGCCACCCCAGCTTCTTTTTCTCTAAATAAGATGTTTTCGAGTACTTGATCAATGACTTGGCAGTGGTTTTGAATAGTTTCCACTTTAGCAAGAAAATCTTGTTGAGTTGTTGACACTCCTTTTCGTATTTCTATGGCTTGGGATTGGAATATCCCGATATCTATCATCTGGCTTTCGGCGAAATTTAATTTGGCATGTAACTGCCCTATCAATTCTCCTTGTTGGCTTATCTGTGATTAGCGGGTTTGAGCCATCTACTGTGTTTGTTCGAGATCAGATTTGAGCCACTCAATTTTCTTTTGATCAGTTGCCCTAGCTAGCTCTATACATGTGTTTGCCTGATCTTTGGCAGCTGCTTCTAATGTAGCCAGCTTATCCTCCAAATTTTTGATCAAGTGGTTTTTCTGTTTCAACTATTATTTTAGGGACTCGATAGAATATTGGTTCGTTGTAGCAAAAGCCCCCAACGTCCCTATTATCTGAGTTGCAAATTCCTCTTTTTTCATGGATCTCCTATCATCGAGGATTTTAAATTTCTTAGTTGTCATGTCTGCTTCTTGATAAAGTTCTTGTTTCACAACGTCCTTTCTCTTCTTATCAAAGAAAAGTTTGTTCAGAGGCAACTCTTCCACAGTTATGGGCATTAGTTCTTCACAAAAAATCCATCCTATGTCTGGGATCCCCTCAGTGGACTATAGGGGAGTAACAAAAATGATGGGGCTACTGATCTGCTTGGATGATTTCCCCGGGGTAACAACCGAGGTTGGGTTGCTTGGAGGATTGGGGATCTCGGCTTCCTGTTTCGGGCCCCGGGTTTGCTTATTCTTTTCTTGTTGTTCCTCTTGGTCAGGTCCTGAATCTTTGGAGCCCTTGGCTTCCATTTTCTGTACATCTGCAGTTGGCAAGTTCTTACCCTGTAAGACTAGGGGAAGGAAGCTCCATCGGTGTTCCTAAAATTTGAAGAAATCAACCATCTCCTCAGGCAACAGGGTTTGGATCCGACTTAGGACCTCGGCATAGGATCTCGCCCCTCGGAAGATGTCATAATGAGGCGAATGCTCATGTTCACACCTTTTAAGGCCACAACTTGCCATGTGATTACCCACGATCCTATGTGGGTCGTGCTTCTTAAACTCAATGTGGACTAATTTAATATCTTGCAAAGATGCTACCTCGGATTTTGCATGTCCGAAATCTAATAAAGAATAAGTGTTCAAATGAATGGGGAAGGGCGGCCATACCTTCTTCGAAAATCCTTTAAGCTCTTTGTGTATGCTGCCAATCACAGTTTGCCTAGCGATTTCACGACAAACCAACCTGTCCGCTATGAATAATGGTAGAGCATAGGAGGAACATAGGTGCCGAAAACCCTGATGTATGAAAATTTCTCCTTTACGTACCAGTCGGCCACGTTGCTCAAGTTGGTGGCGAGGTTATCTGAAATCTTGGGCAGTGGGTTGCCAAAGATGGAGATATGCATTGGTACCATTACCCAATTGAAAATTTCATATATAAATTATGTTTCCTTATCTTCCCAAAGTTTGGAGTGGTAGACATGGATAGGCTCAGCCTCAGATTGAGTCCAGCTCTAGCTCATTAGAGGGAAAGGCGTCATGAAACAGACAACATCCATGATGTAGGTAGACATAAAAAATGAAGTGACCTTTCCATTCACCCTCTGCATCCGATATTTAGTAATCCAGCTGGTTAAACTATCTAACAACAATTTATCCCAGTCAAAAGAACAGCCTTCAATGAATGTATGAATGAGAGGCACCCATGGGAGAAAAAAATGTGTGGTGTCCTCCTTCCCATACAGCCAACAGGTCATCATTGCCATATATTTGAATTGTGGTTCCAGGGAGGAGATTGAATAAACTCCGTTACCATCTTCCCTAAACTTTGCGGGGTGTGAGACCCAATCCTTGATCAAATTAGACAAATTTATGTCGTATTGCTCGCATTCTTTCCACTTAAAACCTTTCAAAAACTTGGGATTGTGTGAGAAGTTTGGTGTTGGTGACAATTGGTACATCGCCTGCAAATGTTCTGGTCTGAAGGTCCCAATGGTCACCTTCTTCTCGCTAATAATAGTTCTGGTCAGGATGTCCACATGATCTAATGCCCAAAATCATATCATAGTAGAGAAGGAGTCATGGTCTGGTTGCTATCTTATGCATCTCTTCTTGAACGACGATTTTGTATTTGGTGACCAAATCGTCCTTTTCATTATCGCTAGAATCATTTGAATAGTTCACCATCTAAGACTGAAGAACCTTGAAGATGTATGACCAGGTTCTGACAAAATCAACACTTCAGGGTGAAGTATCAGAAACATTATCTAAGCCTTGCCCTGAATTCTCAGCAATCTCCTTGGACGATTTTCGTGGAGCCATGATAGAGGATTCTGACTTAGCTCTCCTGTATTAAAAATGTGTATACATACAGAAATTAGCCTGGTGAGAAAACCTTCTTTGCGCAAGATAGAAATGAACTTTAAAACACTGAGAGAAAGAACTCTATATCTCGACCATTTAAAACTATGGCATCCTTATGAATAGAACTGTCAAATAATTTTTAGAGAAATATTTAGCAATAAAAACAATATCCTTACCTATCACTTCACCTCATTTCAAATAAATGCCATAAATTTTGATGGGTCGTAACACATGTTAGGGAAAAAAAAAATTAAATTTAACCTGTAGATGGTGCGTGTTAATATTTGTATTAATGCACTGATTAATCTGGCTTAGCTTCTTTAATTAGGATTTCTTTAAACTTTAATCACCCTTTTCGGTGTTCACCGCATTGGGAGATTTCACTCCTATCCTTCGAGCCCCTAAAACCCGAGATAGCGATGATGCGATATAGTTAAGAAAAAACGTGATCCGGACTAAGTGTTTAATTAATCAGTGTTTAATTAGTCAATGTTTAATTAATATCGTGATTTCATGACTCGGGGCTACGAAGGTATAGTTTCTTGGAAAAGTGAACGCCGAGTCGTGAAACTCCAACATTGTTTAAGTATGGTTTAAAACAACTCACCCTTGACACTAACCCGGGTGACTTGTAAAAATATCTCGCAACTTCGCCTATCAGAGTTATGACGGTAAGAATTTTGGGGAGAGCGATCGCCGAGACGTGAAATCCCGATAGAACTTAACTAAGGTTTAAGGAACTTTACTCTCGGTGCTAACCTGGGTAAGCTTTCAAGGTTGTTTCGCGACTTCGCGCATCGGGGCTTGGAAACTGTGGGACTTGTAACTCCCAAAACGCGATATCCCGATGTATATAAAAGTGAAAAATCTCGTTTAATCAGTTAAATGGAAATGTCTTAGGAGTACAATGACCATCGCCACTTCACAAATCAGGACTACTGAGATTTTCAATGGGTAAAGGTCACGAAGTAAAAGACAACTTAGTGGCCAACCTTTGATTTTAAGAATTACATTTAAAACAGTTGAGAAAGGTGGCTCCAACAGAATCCATTGTACACTCTCTAAAGAAATGGAGACATTACCTCATGGGAAATGGGATTGAACTCGGGACATACCATCATAGTCTGAAGTATCTATTTGATCAACCAACTATGAATGCTAGGCAGAGTAGGTAGTTGGAACTCCTCTGTGAGTATGACTTTGATATCAAGCACATCAAAGGAAAGGAGAACAAAGTGGTTAATCCACTCAGCAGAAGAGTGCATGAACTCCATGCTACAACCATTGACATGTATCAAATGGATCTTCAAGGCATGATCTCTGAGGCTGCAAATTCATATTTGTAGTACATGGAATTAGTAACAAAATTGCAGCAGAAGGTTGGGGATTATGAATTGGCAATTGATGGAATCCTTCGGTACAAAAACAAATTCTATGTACACAATTCTCTAGAATTGAGGACAGCAATTTTAAAAGAGATGTATAATGTGCCTTATGCAGGACACCCAGGATATCAGAAAATAGTTTCAGCAGTCAAGAGACAATATTATTGGCTAGGCATGAAGCAGGAGATTGTTGAATACATAGTTAAATTCTTATAATGTCAAAGGGTAAAGGCTGAGCATAGACACTCAGCTAGTTTCCTACAACCATTACCCATTCCTGAGTGGAAGTGGGAAGTGGTGACAATGGATTACCCAGAACAAATAAGCAATATGATTCCATTACCCATTTCATCATAGGATTACCTAGAAAAAATAAGCAATATGATTCCATCATGGTGGTGGTGGATAAGCTTACTAAAGCTGCCCATTTTATTCCATTGAAAACTATATGAGGGAAGTAGCATGATTGCATGGCATACCCAAGACAATTGTTGATTGAAGTAGTTGTTTATATCTATATGAGGGAAGTAGCATGATTGCATGGAATAACCAAGACAATTGTGTATGACATAGACCCAAAATTTACCTCAAAGTTCTGGAAGGGGTTATTCAAAGGGTTTGGAACAAATCTGAACTTCATCACTGCTTATCATCCTGAGTCTGATGGGAAGACAGAGAGGGTGAATTAAGTGATAGAAGATATGTTAAGAATGTATGTGATGGACAAACCATCTAAATGGGAGGATTATCTACACTTGGTAGAATTTGCTTACAACAATGGGTATCAAGCATCACTGAAGATGAGCCCATTTGAAGGACTTTATGGCAGAAAGTGAAACACCCCAATAAGTTGGGATAACCCAGCCGATAGGGAAGTGTTTGGACTAGAGTTGATCAAGGAAATGGAAGAGAAAATGATGAAGATTAAGAAGAATTTGAAGGCTACCCAAGACAGGAAGAAAAGTTACGCTGATAAGAATAGAAACCACAGGGAGTTTAAAGTGGGTGATCATGTTTTCTTGAAAGTAAAATCCAATAGAAGTTCTCTGAAGCTGGGAAACTATTCCAAGTTGGAAGCCATATATTGTGGGCCATTTGAAATCCTAGAAAGGATTGAACCTGCTGCTTATATGCTTGCATTTCTTCCATCCATGACTGTTCATAATGTATTTCATGTTTCATTGCTCAAGAAGTATATACTTGATCCTAATCATGTGATTGATTGGAATGTGATTCAGGTCGAGTGAGAAGGCACCTTGCAAGTAAATCTGGTGCGCATATTGGACAGTAAGAGAAAGCAGCTCCGAAATTGAGCCATAGGGCTTGTAAGGGTCCAATGGACCTGGTAGGGTCCTGAGGACGCGACATGGGAGCATGAGGTTGCTATGCGAGTAGAGTACCCACATCTTTTTGAATATTTTGAAAATCTTGTTGATATTATGTAAATGAGTTGCACTAAGGACAATGCAAAAATAAGGGGAGGGAATTGTAATACCCCAGGCCGAGCCCCTATGAAATGTATTGATGTTTGTAGGATGGTGAGCCAAATCTTGATAAGCTAGTAGGATTATGTGTTATAGGCTAAATATCTCGGATGTTAATGCCAATAAGCCTGATTTTTTGTATATGTAATTATGCATATCATTAATTAAATTATCCATCGTTGCATTCAGACCGACCATGAAGAAAGAGTGATGGGGGATGAAGCTTCACCAGGTAAGGAAAGGGATGGGACTGAGAGGTTAGGAAAGAGGGGCTAAGTTAGAGGGTTTTTTTTTTTGTTTTTCAGTTTGTCCATGACATGTGGGACTAACCTGTGGCTAAGAAACCGTGACTCATGGGCATCTAATCCGTCAAAATCACCCGGGGATCGCACCCGGACTGAGCCACACCAACCCTTAACATGGCTAGATTTTTTGTCCTCGCAGGTTTTGAACCGGTGACTTTAACATCATGGAGTGCCTTAACAGTACACTCTGTCACCGACTGTCCTACACCTTGGGGACTCAGCTAAGCTAGAGGGATTAACCCAAGGGAATATTATAATATATTCCTAAAAAATGAAAATATTAAAGTGGGGGAAAATAAACCCAATTATCCTAAGTTCCTGGGAAAGGGAACAAATGATAAATGAAGTGCATGCAGCTCCAAGAAGACAGTTTTCAACCTGGACGTATTCATTTAAAGTTGGAGAGTTAGCTCATTGGGGGGATTCGCTCCCCATTCCCCATCGTTCACCTAACTTGTCGGGCCTTCGTCATGGACATCTTCATCTTGGATGCACCTCTGAAACCAGTAAATTGGGAAGTTGACTTGTGTTTTCCTGTGAAGCCTGACATATCTGTACTTTCCAAAACCATGTTGTGACTTACCGAATTGTGGTTGCTTCCATCCCTTGAGCTATATTGAACCTTTATTGTTGTCCTCACCTTGTTGGAACTAAGTTGAAGCTAGTTGAAGAAGCGGGTTGTCAAGCCCATGCTTGAAGAGGCAGGTTGTTAGGCTTGTGAGAAGCTCTCTCGAAGTGAGAGAGTTTGTTGAGAAGTGATCTTCTCCTAGAGAGTGTCCAGCACCAGCTACATAGCTCTGAGAATTCTTGATCCGACCTATTGTCGAGACCCTAAAAGGGAAGTGGAGTAGCTGATGGACTATGGAATAGTGAAGGTTCATATTCCCGAGGTGGAACATGCATGCGGGGACTGGGAGTTCGTGAGTAGTGGGCATAAGAAGTCTCTTGGAGAGAATCCTTCTAGTTGCACTGTGCAGTCAACTATAACCTCAACCTAGTCTAGGATTCCCTTTCCTTGGGTGGAGCTTAGTCCTAGCTCGGGGGTGACCCACTGCTGAGCGTGATGAGCAGCGTGGTCTAAGCTTGGGAGGTTCATGGAAGGTCTGCACGCAGTTGGTGGATCTCAATTAAAATATAAGTGTTCATTTCCCCTGTTCATTCACATTATATGTATTTATATATGTTGTTACATCTATGTTCTTTTTTGGATTACTACATGTATGTTTTTATGGTTAATTCTACATTATTTTGCGTACGGTTAGAATGTCGTCTGTGTGTTTATAGAGACATAATGTTTAGTATTATTTATGAATGAATAAGTGGCATGAACAAAGTATTGTAACTGTTAAGCTAAGAAAGACGTCCACAATGATGTTGCCCGGCTTGGTGGCTCGGAATGTTACAAGATGGTATCAGAGTAGTGAATTAAAGGATTTAGTCATTAAGTAGCGCTACCCAGCAGGGGTTGGTGGTTAGGGACATTACAAGATGGTATCAGAGAATTGAATTAAAGGATTCAGTCGTTAAGTAGTGCTACCCAGTAGGGATTGGTGGTCGGGGATGTTACAACATGTGATCAATGTCGATGATCGTATCATTCCCAAAGATGTAATGCTTCCACTGTCAACATTCTTGCACAATGGAGTACATATCTTTATTGTACATGGGGTATCTACAAAGAAAATTAGATAGTGTTTCACTATGATAGGCTATTGGATTCCCATGCTGAGTGAGGATTGCACCGATAGCATAATCTGAAGCATTTGTCTCAATCTCAAATGGTTGTTGCAGGTCTGGAAAAATAAGGATTGGTGTCGAGTAGAGGCAGAATTTCAAATCCTCAAATTTCTTCTGTAGGGACACAACCCACACAAAATTGGCCTTTATTCCACCCTTGGTCACCTGGCTTAGGGCCTAGGTGATATGAGAGAACCCTAACACAAGGCAACAGTAGAATTTGGAGAGGCCCAAGAAGCTGTGGATATTGTTCATTGTCGTCAAGGCCGACCAATCATGGATGACTTGGACCTTGGATGGATCCACATGCACACCGTGATCATCCACGATGTATTCAAAACATTGGATTCTCTACATGTTGAAGGAACACTTCTCCAAATTGGCATATAACTTGTGATGTTGTAGGGTTCCCAAGGCCTGTTGAATATGGTTCAAATGTTCCTCCCAAGTTTTGTTGAAGATGATGATGACATCTAGATATACGACCATAAAGGATTTTGTGAATGGACACAATATGTCATCCATCATCCATATGAATGTGGTTGAGGGATTAGTCAATATGAAAATCGTGACTAACCACTCGAAGAGACCTTCTTTAGACTTAAAGGTTGTCTTCCATATATCAGTTTTCTCAATCGACACCTGGTGGTAGATTGACTTAAAATCAATCTTACTAAAAAACTTGGATCCCTTGGACTGATTGTGAAGATCATTAATCCAATTGATTGGGTATCGACTCTTGACTTTGATCTTGTTTAGGGATCTGTAATAAATACAAAGTTTCCATGTCCCATCCTTCTTCTGTACAAGAACAATTAGGCTCCCGCGAGGTGATGAGCTTGGTCTGATGTGGCCCTTCATATTTATCTCTTGGATTTGGCATTTGATTTATTCATTCTCCATAATATAATGCTTGTACATGGGGTTGTCAGGTAGAGGAGGAATGAGTGTCAAATCAATTGATTTATTTACTTGATAGTGTACATGCACCCTAGTAGGTGAGGAAAATATTTTTCTTATTCTTCTAGTATCTTTTCCACCCATTGTTATTGTGTAGAGAGACCTCATGCAAAGGTTTTGGAAGTTGCAATGACCTTCTCTTCACCTTCTGACTGAACCATAAAGAGGACAAGTCTCCCATTTTGAGATAACACCTTTCTGCACTGATTTGTGGAGATCAAAGAGACCGCAGTAGTTGGGATTTACTCTGGTACCCTATAGAGTTGATCTCCCAAAGTTATAATGAAACTATAGTGCCTAGATTCATAAACAACATGATGCTTCCACATATATGGTTTTTTGAAAAAAAAAAATTACAAATTTCAAGAGGGGAAACATCACACACTAACTCATCTTTGAAGGGTTTGATGTCATAGTGAAGGAGACATTGGTTGTTGACGCAGATGTCTCGTCCCTTGCTGAGCCAACTAATGGTGTATGGATAAGTATGTGGCGTTGTTGTCAGATTGAACCTCTTGACGACCTCTACTGATATTAGGCTCTTCTGACTACCACTGTAAACAATGAAATGGAGTGGGGTACCCTTCACCCACATTTGAGAGTGGAATAGGCACTCCCCTTCTGCAGGCTCCTCTAGTTCTCCCGGTTGTTATTTTATGGTAGAGATGGTGACACTAGGTTCTATGCCAATGATTTGTTTTCCATTTTCCGGTTCTGAATTAGATTCTAAGTTAGAATCCAATCTTGAGGCTTCATCTTAGCCAATAATGATTTTTTGGAGTGACATTCATCACTATTGTGCCAAGGGATTTTTTGTAACTCGCACCACTTTCGAGTATGCTTCTTCGAATTCCCATTACCCTTGTTTGCTTGTGGCTTGGACTGGTTGTTTTGGGAATGGTCATCCTTGCTCTACCCTTTGTCCTGGGAGATAGGGCCACCCTTACCATACTTCATCTATTGCATATTTGCAAACATGAACTCTCACTTGTTATGCTGCTTAAATTTCTACTCAATTTTGACAATATATCGATAAGTGGCTCCCAATGACGAGATTTCCATAAACTCCATTTCAGCTTAGATGTACTTCTGCAGAGCCCCACGATATTTTAGAACCAGATGTTGCTTGGATTCTTTGATAACCAGCTTGGTGTGTATGGTATGAAAGGTATTTGTGAACTCAGACACTATTTGGACCTTCTCTTGATGCAATGTGGTCCTTCTCGTGTATTGGTCATCGTAGTTTCCAATAGGGTAATATTGTTCCTTGAGGGAATCAACAAAATCTTACCAAGTGGGTCTTGGCCCAAAATTTGCAGACTCATCCTCGACATGTTTCTCACAGTAAGTCTCCCACCAATATCTGACATGGGGAAGGGCCTTAAGTAGCACGAAGGTGATTTTTTCACTGCTGGAAAAAGTTTGGACAAAGAAATAACCCTCTAACAGGCTTAACCATTTTTCAAAGCATCGACATCTATCTGGTCTTCAAAGAAACGAGTATCAAAGTTAACTTGTACCTTGAAGGGCATCACACCTTTGAATTGTCTGCTGGTTGAAGGTGTCTTCGTTGTTGTTGGAAACCGTCGAAGGATCTGGGTGAAATTGTCTATCATCTCGTTCCTCTATTGCGCAAGGGCTTCCTCAAGCAACAAGTTGATAGGATCTCCTACTCCGTAATCCCTCTTTTCTTCCACCATGGGAAGTTGTTTGGGTGGGTGAGATAGTTTTTCCTTGAGAGAAACAATATCGAGACATAGCTCTGTATACCTCGACCTCGTCATAGACATGCACTAAGAACGATAAGGAGCATAATCCTATAATAGAACTAATCCATATTATTTTGAGAAAAATATGAAGGAATAATATAAAAGATATGTAACAAGAATATACATAGAGATATGGAGAGGATTATAGTAATACATTAAAACTCTAACTTTATTAATGACTATCTAGAATACAAAAGATTGTAAAATGCAAAGAACACAAGCTATCTACAATGGTGGTAGCTTATCTCTAAAGAGAGATGTGTTGACTATGCTCATTTATAAGGAGTTGATTACAATGAGGTCCCAAAGTCCATTTTAACGTAAATCGTAAATGAGAAAAACCTAAACATCCAAAACCCTAACCCCGGAAGATGAAACGCCAAAAGTTTTGTGGCCCTTGATGGGGATAGTTGATACACCAACTTCTTGAGGGTGAAACTTTTGCATATGATCTTCGTTTGGGGCACTCAATACCCCGTTGAAAAGGTCTAGTCGAGGAGTAAATATTTGGAATGGCCCAATACATTCCAATAGGGATTTATAGAGTGTTTCCAAGTCAAAAAAACATTGTTTAGGGTCTCAAAATAGCCTCAAAAGTTTGGGACCCAAAACACTATAGAAAAACTGCCAAGATGAAAACTATAATTTGATCTAGTGGAATAGGTGGGTGACCACCGATATCCACTTGGACCTATCAAATTCTAATTACAATAAAATAATGAAAACATGACCATGTATATCCTTTTACCAAAACCCTTTGATAATTAAAACTTAATTTTTTTTCACATGTTCCATATATGACCTAGGAGGATCTAAGGAACGCTCATAGAGGTCTTAGGGGATCCATAAATTCTCAACATTTTACCATCTCAAATATTCTAAAAATGACATTATTTCGTAGAGCTTGTCGTCATCATTCCAACAGTGCAAACAACAAGTCAAACAAATTTTGTATGCAAAAGTGATGGGTAGTCAAAGTTCAAGTCAACCTAGGTCAAAGTCAAAAGTCAAAGGGGTAAAAAAGACACGTTTCATGACCATATAGTGACACGTGGAATTAACATACAGGTCACATGGCCACACCCCAAGGTGCCACGTGAATTGATCGTACATGTGACTAGGCAGTTGAGTTGTACCTCCAAGTGGACAAATGGTTCATTGACACATGGCATTGGATAGCCAATGAGAGGTTTCCAGGTGGAAGCCCCTCATTGGCCAATGATGGTTTATGTGTTGTAAAATTTTGGAGTCAATAAGGTTCAACCCCATGGCCTCCATAGCTTTAAAATCTTAAAAACTCCCCACAACCAACATGCCATGCAATAGTTCTTATCTATATTATGGCATTTAATTTATTTAAACTAATGAAAGGTTTCAGATGGGGAAAGAAAGGGGCCAAGGGATAGCCCCCAACCCATATTTTTATACTATGGCATGCAACTAATACCTATAGCCTACGAGGGAGATATCAAATAAATGTTGATGGGTTTAATATTATATATGGTATATATAATATACCATACTACATATGTAACAAATGCTAACCATATGCCCTTATATATGGTTTATATAACCATATATTAAAACAAATAACCATTGAATATTCTTTGGAATAGAATAAAACCTAGAAACTCTGCAAATTTAGTGGGTGGTTTTAACCACTAATCCAAATGCTCCATATTTGTCGGAGATACCTCTAATTTTAGAATAAAGTTGCTAGCTAATTCGGGAGGCAGTTTAAGGATCGTGGCCTATTTAAAGGGAATGGATCCAAATACTCTAACACACATCCCAAGGTACAAAACACATCCCTATGCACATATTTCGAAGGTGCACGAATCCAAAGACAGGGTATATATCACGAGATTGTATGGAAGTACGTGCAAGTACAAGCCAAGTTTGGTGTTGCACCATAAAATGTGCCACATGGTACCTTGACGAAATTTCAAGTGTTTTATATCAATTTTGCACGATTTTTCACAAGGATCATGAATATAAGGTCTATTTTGTGATTTGAGTTCATTTTTACATATTTTCTCTCAATTTTTCATTAATGAGCATTTAATGCATTGTTTTTCATGCCAAAGAGCGTAAATTTGAGCTAGTTTGGAAATTGGTCGACTTTATAGTCAAAAGTTTCCTAATTTTGCAAGGATTTCAATGATGAAGTTAGTTTCTTGTTTTGAATAATGAAATTTAATAGAATCCATTAAATTGGCATATGTGAGTCTTTTTATAGGTGTTTTTTATACTTGAGATGGAGAAGGCAGTTTTCATTGGATTGAATGGAACTTAAAGATGAAACAAAAATATGTAATTTGAGTTCTTTTATTTTTTGTTGTGTCATCTCACTATCATTAAGCAAGCTACTATTCAATTTGTGAGTTTTTGGGTTCAAAGCACATCATCAAAATTCTACAAACCACCCCAATACGGTCAGTAAATTATTTTAGATCAAGTTAGATACTGCATGTATATATGTAAAGAAATAAGTGGTGTCTAAGAATTTTCGGATCAATTTGGTATCAGATATAATTTTGGTGTGCATTGCAAGTTTTTTTTTTTATGATATCTAAGAGTTCAGTTGGTGAAGATATTGAAGGCTCTTTTCAAGAAAACAAGATGAGTAAATTTATTGTGAAATTAATATTGCAGAAGAACATTAGTTGAAAAATCCAAAGAGAGAATTATGATTTAAGAATGTAGTTGCAAGATCTTGAGGAAGACAAGAAAAGGCTGCAAGATCAACTGTTATGTCATGAATATTTCCACAAGATTATTTTTCTTGAACTAGAGAGAAAGTTTCATACGGTATCATCAAGTAGTAAAGTTGGAAAAACAGAGAATGAGATAGTCTCTCTTGCACTATCTCCCTCAAAGAATGCGATTGAAAAAAAAAACTCTTCATATTCCCCTCAAGATGGAGAGTGCTTGAGGGTAGATGAAGCTATTATAACCTCAGATGAAGAAAACCTACATAAGCAATTGGCCTTACCTTCTAGTCTGAAGAGTAACATGTGCAAGTCATCTTCAGGGGAAGATGTGCATGCTACAGGAGAAGGAATGAAGTCTTCTTCTATTGGTGAATGGTCTAGTTATCCACGTGCTTCCCATGGAACTAGAAACCATGATGTGGAGAAGTATTTGAGAATACATTCGATGAAATTAAATCCCTCTAAGAAGAAGGAAGATCATTTCTCAAGCCAGAGGAAAACAAGGAATGATAAGAAGGGATCGTGGAACAAGACACTCTACTCTTATTATGGTAAGAGTGGACACCATATTGAGAAGTGTTTGACACTTTACCCGCACTTATGTTTGAAGTAGAACAAGAAATATGTGAAGACAATTGCAATACCACAAGAAACATCTCCAGATGAAGTGAATGGTCTTACTGAAAGGCTTGGGAAATAATAATTCTTGATGGTTGGTCTTGGAAAAGTGATATATGAAGACATTGAAGAATGGTTCGTGGATAGTGGTGCATCTCACCACATGACTGGGATAAGATCAATATCTTTTACTTTCTTAGAGTTCGACACATATTGATTTGTGGGATCTGGTACCAACACTAGAAAAGAAATAAGAGGGTATGGATATGTAAGATTCCAAATGGAGTCGGGAGGATTTCTGGGAATCAAACATATGTTGTATGTTCCATACTTAAAGGTAAACCTATTCTTGGTTGCAGTATTTTACGATGACGGTTAGGCAGTCACATTCTAGAATGGTTGAATACTTGTGTGTTGAAGGGAAACTACTCCATAAATGGGAATAGTGCTTGGTATTCACAAGGAGAGGTTCTACATGTTACTATGAAGACCGATAGTTTGGTCCAATGGTTGGATTCGACATCTGATTCAGCATCAAATTCAATGTCAGATTCAACATAATTGTTAGAGGCATTGTCAGAGGTTGGAAGCTACAAGACTCCTCCCAGTACACTGGGGAGAATGAGTCCATAAGTAAACCATCTTTAAAAAAAATTTAAATATGTATATTTGTAAATATAATATGCATATGTGTAAATATCCTAAAGTCTATTATAAGGATTGCAAGTCAATCATTGTAAATTATAAGGGTGAGAGGGACTCTATAAATTTGTATATTGCCACCTTGTATGAGTGAGAGGAATTTTGTAAAGACAGTTTCTATATTGCCACCTTATATGATGTAAAGAGTGAGAGGAATCTTGTTAGAGATTTATATATAGCCACCTTACACCTTACACTTTGTTATGGAGTGAGAGGAATCTCATTAAAGAGATTTCTATATAACCACCTATATACATATTGTTTTACAGTGAGAGGAATCTCGCTGTAAATATTTTAAAGCCTTTAGACAACGATATGGACAATTGTATTGTCTTTTGATCAGATAAAGGGATGCATATGGATCGAATGGTCTAAGATAACATTCTTGATTCTGAAGAACTGAAAGTGAAAGAACAAAAGTATGAAAGAAGTTGGAGCATGTAGTTCAGGAACAAAAAGAGCATCGAAGTAGTGCGAAACTTTCTAGAGATGGTAAAGGAGAAGTAATCCACTTCAAGAAATAAGATACACATAGAGGTGCATGCTATAAGAATATTTAAATACCATGTCATGTTCATGAAGATGTATAACTTGAACATAAGCAATCAGGTACAAATGATAACAGTAAAAGCATAATTTTTTTTCAAGGCAGAAGCAACAATGGACATAGTATTCATTTAGGGAATTCTACAGACACATCAAGCAATATAAGAACAAAGAGTCCAAATGGGAAAGGAATAGATCAAATTTCGACTTGGCTTCATATTGGTCGAGTTAGAATATCTACTGTAGAAGGAGATGGGAGTGGATGTTGAAATACATGGCATAGGTATTGCAGAGATTCAATGAACAAGACTTTTGTTGTCAGAGAATATATGAGCCAAAACTGGAGCTATATATAATATTAGCTACAGTGCCAGAGGCCAATGTTAGATTTATATTCCATAGAATCAGAAAAAAGTACAATGATCTAGTACCTCAAATCGATCACCCAATATGAAGACTTATTCCAAAAGAATCAACATGATGGAAGAGTGAAGAAGCTTCATCACTAAGTTACTGATCAGGACATTTTAGTAAGATGCAAGAGTGAGTTAGATTTATCATCACTAAGTTCTTGAATATATATAATTTTGGAGGTCCAAAAGTTCTTCAGTGGGAAGGTGTGATCTAGGAGGGTCTAAGGAATACCCACATAGGTCCAGGAGGATCTAGAACACTCATAGAAGTCCGAGGGGATCCATAAATGCTCAAAATTTGACTATCTCAAGTCGTCTAAAAAATGGCATCATTAGGTAGAGCTCGTTTTCATATTTACAATGAGACAAATGACAAGTCAAATGAAGTTTATATGCAAAAGTTATGCGAAGTCAAATTTTAAATCAACCCAAGTCAAAGTCAAAAATCAAAGGGGTATAAAGGATGTTTCATGTTCGTGTAGTGACACATGGCACGATCATAAAGGTGACATGGCCACACCCGAAGGTGCCACGTGGAAAGATCATATAGGTCACTGGATAGTTGAGCCATACCTCCAAGTGCATGAATGGTTCATTAACACATGGCATTGGATATCCAATGAGAGGTTGCCACGTGGAAACCCCTCATTGGCTAGTGATGATTTATGTGTTGTTAAATTTTGGAGTCAATAGGGTTCGACCCCATGATCTCCATAGCTCCAAAGTATTAACAAAATCCCCACAACCAACATGCCATGCAATAGTTCTTAACCATATTATGGCATATAATTTATTTAATTTAATGTAAGGTTTCATATAGGGGGAGAAAGGGGCCAAGGGATAGCCTCAATCCCCTAGTTATATACTATGGCATGCAACCAACACCTATAGTCCACGAGGGGGCTATCAAATAAATGCCAACGGTTTTAATATTATATATGGTATATATAATATACCATACCACATATGTAACAAATGCTGACCATATGCCATTATATATGGTTTATATAACCATATATTAAAACAAATAACCACCAAATATGATTTGAAATGGAATAGAACCTAGAACCTCCGCTAATTTAGTGAGTGGATTTAACCAATAACCCAAATTCTCCACATTTTTTGGAGATACCTCTAATTTTACAATATAGATGCCAGCTAATTCGAGAGGCAGTTTAAGGATCGTGGCTTATTTAATGGGCACATATCCCAACACTTTGACACACATCCTAAGACCGAACACAAATGCCTATGAATAGATTTCTAGGTGAGCATATCCTCAGACATGGAATAGATTTCAAGATGATATGAAAGTATGCAAGTACAAACCAAGTTTGGTGTTGCACCATAAAGCATGTCAAATGGTACCTTGACAAAATTTCAAGTGTTTTATATCAATTCTACATGATTTTTCACAAGGACCATGAATATGAGGTATGTTTCATGATTATAGGTCATTTGTAAAGATATTTTCTCAATTTATCATTAATGAACATTTAATGCATTGTTTTGCATGCCAAAGAGCGTAAAATTGAGTGAGTTTGGAAATTGGTCGAATTTATAGTCAAAGGTTTTATAATTTCACAAGGATTTCAATGGTGATGTTATTTTATTGTTTTGAGTAATGGAATTTAATAGAACCCATTAAATTGGCATATGTGAGTCATTTTACATGTGTTTTTGATACTTGAGATGGAGAAGACAATTTTCATGGATTGAATGTAACTTAAAGATGAAACTAAAATATGTAGTTTGAGTTATTTTATTTTTATTGTGTCATCTCACTATCATTAAGAAAGATAATCTTCAGTTTATGAATGTTTGGGTTCAAAGCACATCATCAGAAGTATGAAAACCACCCCAATACAACCCAAAAACTCATCATCAAAAGTATGCAAACCACCCCAATACAATTAGTAAATTATTCTGAATCAAGCAAGATACTATATGTGTGTGTGTGTGTGTGTGTCTATATTCTAAGATTTTTTAGATAAATATAGGAAATGAGACCAACATTTAACACAGATTTACTTTCCAACATTAATAATTAATAATTATATTTTCTATTTAACAACTATGTATTATAAATATTATAATTGTGTCAAAATTTAATCTCTTTAAAATACAAAGATGGAATAAACCTTGATTCAATAATAATGTTATAGCAATGAAATGATTACAATTTCAAAAACAAGTCAACAATATGTCCTTTTTAAGACGCTCTTATAAATATGAGACAAATATTTCACATGGAAAAATTATTCTAGTAATGAAAATATGGATTGATATGTAATAAAGTATTATTAGATACAAATTGTTAATGTTAACAAGTGTTGCATGGGAGTGTAGTCCCTGCCAGATTGGGATGGGAGTAAATGCGACCGAGTATAGACACGTGGCTAGCAAGTTGAAATACATGTGGTTTGCATGTAGAACATAGTATTCCCAAATTATCTCTTCCTGAAATATATAAAAAATTATCAACATTTAAAAGGTTATTGGACACAAAAATTGCACATTCCCGAATTAGTTTTCTTTCCATATGTTCGTGGAGAGAAACACAAAAAAATAGTAGTAACGTCTGTTACATAGGTTCGTGGAAAAAAACACAAAGAAATTTGCATCCCCGAATTAGTTATCTTTAAAACAAGGGCTCCTGGACACACAAGAAATTGAAATTTATCAAATTATAGGTTCCTGGACAACATAAATTATACTTACCAAATATGTAATTTTATAAAGTAGATATTTAGTTTTATACATACGAAGTATGTACTTTTATAAAGTATGGGGATGAGATTTTATAGAGCATGCACAGAGCCTTCATTCCATACTTAGCCAATTTTTGGATCGCGGGTTCTCGGGCTAGCGGGCTCAAAATTGGGCCTTTGATGTTTCGTTCCCTACAAATAGCACCGACGGTTCTGCGATATACAAATTGACAAGCAGAGTTGCACACTATAGAAATTTATCACAAATTAATGATGTTTGTTACATATCTTTGGAAATTACATGAATATTTAAAAGCATACAATAGAATAGTATTAACGTCTATTACATAGGTTCATGGAGAAAAACACAAAAAAAATAGCATTCCCGAATTAGTTTGCTTTAAAACAAAGGCTTTTCTTGGACACAAAAAATTTAGCATTGCCGAATTAGTTTTCTTTACATACGTTTTCCATACGTTCGTGGAGAGAAACACAAAAAAAAAAGTAATGTTTGTTACATAGGTTCATGGAAAAAAACACAAATAAATTAGCATTTCCAAATTAGTTATCTTTAAAACAAGGGATCCTGGACACAAAAGAAATTGAAATTTATCAAATTTGAGAAAGTAGATATTTAGTTTTATACATATGAAATATGTACTTTTATAAAGTATGGGGATGAGATTTTATAGAGCATGCATGGAACCCTCATGACATACTTAGCCAGTTTTTGGATCGTGGGTTCTCGGGCTGATGGACTCAAAATTGGGCCTCAATTGTTCTGTGCCCTACAAATAGCACTGAGAGTTCCGTGATATACAAATTGACAAGCACACTTGCGGACTATAGAAACTTATCAAAAAATAAATAATGCCTGTTACATATCTCTGGAAATTACATCAACATTTAAAAACATACAATAGAATAGTAATAACATCTGTTACATAGATTCGTGGAGAAAAACACAAAAAAAATAGCAATCCCAAACTAGTTTTCTTTAAAACAAAGGGTTCTGGACAAAATAAAAATTGAAATTTATCAAAGTATAGGATCCTGGACACCCAAAAAGTTAGCATACAATAGAATAGTTAGAACGTTGTGCAAGACAAAGAATTTAGCATACAATAGGACACAAAAAATGTACCAGACCTCTATACTTACCCAGTTTTTGGATCGCGGGTTCTTGGGTTGGCGGGCTCAAAATTGGGCCTCTGTTGTTCCGTGCCCTACAAATAGCACCGAGAGTTCTGCGATATACAAATTGAGAAGCAGACTTGCGGACTATAGAAATTTATCAAAAATAAATAATGTCTATTACATATCCCTGGAAATTACATCAACATTTAAAATCATACAATATAATAGTAATAACGTTTATTACATAGGTTTGTGGAGAAAAAAACAAAAAATTAGCATTCCCGAATTAGTTTACTTGAAAGCAAAGGCTTCTGGACACAAGAAAAAATGAAATTTATGAAAGTATAGGTTCCAGGACACCCAAAAAGTTAGCATACAATAGAATAGTGACAACATCGTGCAAGACAAAAAAAATAGCATACAATAGGACACAAGAAATGTAGCAAACCTGAATTAGTTTTCTTTGGAACAAACAAGAAAGGTTCTTGGACATCCAAAATTTAATATACAATAAAGGCATTCCCAAATAAGTTTTCTTTGGAATTTATCCAAAATTAATAATGTGTGTTACATCGTTTTGGAAATTTAAATGTGTTTGTCATATAGACTGGGATTGGGACTCCTGCGGACCATAAAAAGAAATAAGTACAAGAATTAGGAATGTCGAAAGAAGAAGTGCACGACAGTAGAGAGGAAGACTTGAAAAGAATAAATTGGAAGTTATGAGTCTTTGGTTATAGTTTTCTATTTAAAGAGGTCATAAGTGGATTGATAAAGAAAACAAGATGACAGTATAGACTTAAACTGGATTGATAAATAAAACAAGATGTCAGTATAGAGTTACTATAAATTCAATGCATTTTTGTTGCTGTCGTCGATGGTCAGTGGAGTCCTGTTGACCGGTTGCTGCCCTTCCTGGATGAGTTTTTCCATTCTCTGTTGGAACCATTCTTCGATGTATCTTTTCATGGGGTCCATGCTGATTTCATCCCAAATTTCTATGTCGTATGGGTCGTTTTCTAATTTCCTTAGATCCATTGAAATACTATGTAGACTTTTTTCAATATCTTCAATGTGTGTCACATAGTCCAGTACCCAGTGCTCGTGCTCATCTAGATGATGTTCAAGTATGCCGTAAACATTTTCGAAAGACAACCCCTTTAAAATATCAATTGGTTCCTATAAGGCTTCTTTGGTCATTGAAAAGGATTTGAGAATTAAGTTTGGGTCTTGAACCTTATTGGTAATTCTAGCTAAGTCCATTTGGATTAGGCTTAAATCTTCCTTTTTTGATATTAATTGTTTACATGATTTGACAATGAGCTCCAAGTTGTCAACTTTCTTTTGCTAGCATGTTTTTACTTTTTTGGTCCGCTTTGGGGAGGGGAGTTTCTCTTGTCTTCTTTTCAGTTCCGATGTGTTGACAACATAGTTGGCAAAATGGGTCAACACCTGTTCACAAAAATACTAATGTTTTTTTAAATTCACCTCCAAATGTTCCAGGAAATCATTTGCCTTCTTTCCGAACGAAACTAAATTTTGTGATGTTTCCCAGGCTTTAGTAACTAGTTGCATTCTTTTCTTGATGTTATTCTCTGCAAGAGCTCTATAGCATGCAAGGAGGGTAGAGGATACTTTCATCTTCACTGTAGTGGTAGCAGGCACAATTTTTTCCAAAGGACTAGAAAATTTTGGGGTTGCAATGAAAGCTTGCTCAAATTCGTTGAGGCAGTCTTTCAGATTGGCATTTTCCATCTCAATTCCTCCAATGGAATCACAAAGAATTTCATTGGTTACTTGGTGAAATGAGGATATTTGGGACGACCTCATTTTCCTAAAGTTAATATCTGTGCGAGATTTTCCTTTCCTGTTTGTTACATCTCTCTTTTCAATGACCATACTTTTAGATTGGCTGTAAAAAACAACGCTCTGGAATACGAAGGATTCATCTTCATCAGAAATTTCGGTCTCATATATTACCACCATGGATGACCCAATTTTCTACATGTTCTCAATTTAAATTTCAAGTTGCAGCTGTTCACTTTCAATTTCGGGTTCCTTCGTCTGCCCTGTACTATTTTTTCTCTTCTTTGTCAGTGGAATTTTGTGAGAACTATCATTTTTTATGCAAGGGTTCTTTTCTCCTCCTTCGTTCGAATATTTATGGGTTTCTTTCTTACTGGGGTGGGTCATCAAAGAGATTATCCATGATGTCATTCTCTTGGGAGTGCTGGCAGGGGACTGGGTACTCTTCTCACCGGATACTTTTCCATGTTATCTATACAATTCAGTCGCGCTTTGCAATGTCTCTACGTCACAATCGACAGAAGCAGGATTGTTGTCGACACTATCCCTGTCTTGGGTCAGGTGTCTATGGATAAAATAGTTGTTAAATCCAACTGCCAGTAAATGTTCTCGAAAAATCCCATTAGGGTCGAACCCTTTTAGCCTTTTATCATATGTTAGGTTCAATTTCTTGAAATGGGAAGAAAACTCATCAATCTTGTTGATGTTTCTACACACGAAATCTCCGACTTTCCAGGGCAAAGGAATGAACTATTCTTTTTTATTGTCATGGAAAGAATGCAACCAATGGTTGTATTGCCTTACTATTTCTATAAAAAACATCTTGTCTGTGATGTGGCATGGAAGGAAAGCAAGATTTTCCTTAGAGCCAAAGACCATGAGGACATTGTGATTTTCCTTTTGTTCAAGTCTATCCTTCCTGTTCAAAAACTTGGTTTCCTAGATAGACATCCGCAGAGCATCCTTGCCTAACAACAAATCTTTGAAAACTGAGACAAAGCCATTAAAAAATTCATAAAAACAATGGGTTTCCTTGTGCCTCCACAGGGCCTCGTACCAGAATGTTATTGGGTCGAATCCACAATTTATTTTATTGGAAAGAGAAAGTTTTGGAAACGGGCAACAATGCACTATTGTGAAAATCAAGTAGGATGACATATAAAATTTATTCGATTCTTTGAATCGTGACAACTAAAAAGAGAGCTCAATGGAAATTATCTTCCCCCAATCAAAAATGTATTGTTCCTTGACTGTGAAATACAAAATATAAATAATTATATGGGAAATGCTTGTCGTGGATGCCTGTCTCATTATTCTTGTAAACAACCAAGCAATTTTCTGGAATGGATTTCTAAAGGAACTTACCTGCAACCTTGTGATATCTTCAGGAACTGTTGTTAGGTGTTCGAGGAAGTAGGCTAAGATGTCCAACCCATTATCATGTTTTTCTATAAACTGCTTGCAGTATTGTCCTCTAAACGTCAATGTTGGCTCCGACAATTTTAACATCTCATGGAAGACCTGAGGTGACAAAGAAACAGAAGAATGGTCGCGTAGTGGAATAATTATTTGGCCTAGAATATATTTTTTGGTGCACCAAGAGACCACCTCCTTACAGTAAAAAACCTCATGGATGCATCCTGCATGAGCGATTCCATAGGTCCAAATCACTTCGTTCTAGGCGGAATGGGATGAATAGTAAAAGTATGCCTTGGACCACTGGAAGTTCTGGTCCTGATGTACGAAGATATTTACTGTATCTCCAAAAAACTGTTGTCGACCAGATGCCATAAGTCTACAAGAACATTTGTTTTCTCCAGATGATGAATGAAATGAAAATTTGGACCTCAGGGATGCATCCTACACGAGCGATTCCATAGGTACAAATCACTTCATTTTGGGTGGAATGGGATTAATAGTAAAAGTATGCCTTGGACCACTGGAAGTTATAGTCCTGATGTACGAAGATATTTACTGTATCTCCACAAAACTGTTGTCGACCTGCTACCATAAGTCTACAAGAACATTTGTTTGCTCCAGATGATGAATGAAATGAAAACTTGGAAGGGATAATATAACCCTGCACAAATATTGGTCCAAAGTGTGTGAATGGGAGATGTCCTCGAGACTTTCGTTCATTAATGACAATTTGGATGGTTGTTACATGATGCGTTGTTAACATTAAACACTAGTAATTGAATACATAGAAATGCGAACATGGTGGATATTGCAATGAGCGATTAAACATTGTATATTTCTTGAGTGGGCCAACATGAAGACACATGTTTGAGATGAACAATCGGAAAGGACAAAATAAATCTCTGCACATCTTGGTTTAATGCATAATAATGGGAGTCTGGCCCTGATGTACGAAGATATTTACTGTATCTCCACAAAACTATTTTCAACCTACTGCCATAAGTCTACAAGAACATTTGTTTGCTCCAGATGATGAATGAAATGAAAAGTTGGAAGGGAAAATATAACCCTGCGCAAATCTTGGTCCAAAGCATGTGAATGGGAGATGTCCTCGAGACTTTCATTCATTAATGACAATTTGGATGGTTGTTACATGATGTGTTGTTAACAGTAAACACTAGTAATTGAATACATAGAAATGCGAACATGGTGAATATTGAAATGAGTGATTAAACATTGCATATTTCTTGAGTGGGCCAACATGATGACACATGTTCGAGATGAAAAATAGGAAGGGACAAAATAACTCTCCGCACATCTTGGTTTAATGCGTAATAATGGGAGATCTCCTCGATCATTTCGCCCATTAATGACAATGTTGATGGTTCCTGCATGGTTAGTTGTTACCATGAAAGGTTTCTAATTGCATAGTAAGAAAGTATGGAGGTCGTGGGCACAGGGAAAAACAACTTCAAAATAGGGTTACAAGGTACAACCGTTGAAGGTGAGGGGGCAAGGGTAAAATTGTATGTCTCAGAACTTTTTAAGTACAATATGCGTAACAATGAAGAGGTTATGGTAGGACATTCCACAGGGAATTTTTCATATGAATAGTAAGAGCATAACTAATGTATATCAGGAAGTTAGGTTGGTTGTCATTGATGTCAACCCTTGAAGAAATCCCCGCAACACAAAGGTTTGGGTAATGGACCCAAGATTGTTTTATGTAAATATTACTCATTATTTTCTTTTCATGGTTGGTATGAAGTAAATATGGATGAAATCCAAAGTGGTCCCCTTATGGTGAAAGCCCTCACGAGAAGACACTTTGCAAAGTAAGAGAACCCATGCTTAATTGTGGAATAATGAGATAAAGGACATTGAATTTGTCAGGGAAACTATCCTAGATGTATAGTTCTTTTTATGCCATTACTGATGGTATGTAGAACGTCACATAACTCCTCATGGTTAGAGAGTTATGGCCATGAGAAGTTGGAGACCCCAGGTTTGGGTAATGGACACAAGTTTGTTTGATTGGTAACAGTATGATTTATGATATATTTTTAGACAATACTATTATGTATGTATAGTACATGTCATTCCATTTCTAGTGGTATGTGGAATGTCACATAACTCCTCATGGTTTGAGAGTTATGGCCTTACAAAGTTGGAGGACCCTCACATGTCATCTAGAAGCCCCAAAAGGTCAAAGTAGTCAAAGTGGT
>JZKD02S0262180.1:72448-84980 GCA_000966675.3 Picea glauca
CCTTAGTGTCATAATTTCCCATCCCCCCTCCTCCTTCCTCCAAAGGCTATTCCTTGAGGTCTAAATACAAACCTAAGGAAGTTTCCCCATCCAAAGGAGGTTTATCCTTAGATGCCCCTCAAATGTCTACCACTGGAAGAAATTGTCGTATTTCAAAAGCTAAAGAAATCGCAACAACAAAAATTAGAAAAGGCACCCAGGCCACAATCACAAGGGCCCTTAGAGCGGGGAAATTCTTATCCCCTCTGAAAAAATGATATTTTTCTCCTACAATGCAAGAGGGATTGGGGGCCCTCAGAAACAAATAGCACTCAAAATGTTTATGTTGATCCTTAATCTATATGTTCTTTTACTATAGGAGACAATGTGTAAAGGGAAAGTAGCAATAAAGGTTATTATCCCCTAGTTAAAAGATTGGTATTTTAGCGCGGTCGACGCTAAAGGTCAGTTCGATGGTTTATTGAAAGGTTGAAGTCCAGATTTTAAATCCCTTTCTTCATATTCTTCAATCTCCTCCATTTCTATGAACCTAAAACACAAATATGTTGACTACACTTTCTCTGTCATAAATATCTACAGTCCTTACACTGATAGAATTCCCTTTTGGGAAACCTGAAAAGTGAAGGAGTTTTTAATGACCCGTTAATGGTCATTGGAGGAGATATGAATTTCACTCTCTTGCTAAGAGAAGTTTGGGGACCCCGTCCAAAAGAGGATCGAAGAAGTGGTTTTTTTCTATCCTTTCTGGAATTTGTAAATCTAATGAACATGGAACCTATAAAGCTCACTTCGAATTGGATAAATTTCTGAACAAGGAGAGATGAAGTTGTGAAACGACTCGATAGATTCCTAGTAACAAAATTTTTTTTGGAGAAGGGACTAAGATTCATTTAAAAAATAGAAGAAGGAGGGAGCTCAGACCATCTCCTTGTCTCTTTGAGATGGAGACCTAGACTTGCTTCCCCCCCACCCCCCCCCACCATTAAAAATCAATAAAGTTTGGTTTGACGACCATGATTTTCAAAACATAGTCTCCTCAACTTGCAAGAAGATACAAGTCAACAACAATGAGCCTCTAATGATTCAATTTGAGAAAAATATGAAGAACACCAAAGCAACTATAAATAATTGGATTCCAAAATGGAAAGATAAACATAGAAAGGATATCTTTGAGATCGAAAATGATCTTTCCAAACTTGGCAGCAGACTAGATAGGGTACCCCTTATCCCGACTCTACTAGAAGAGTTAAGGTGTTTGGAGAAAAAATGAAACGAGTGGTTAAAACGTGAAGAAGAGGAATGGAATCTTAAAAGTCGAGCCCTTTGGTTTAAAGTTGGGGATAACAACACTAAACTCTTACATAATGTTTCCAACCAAAGACAAAACCAAAACACTATTTCGGAGATCAATATTGAAGAAGGAATCTAAGTAAGTTCCTTCCTAGAAAAAGTAGAGGCAGGGGTCTGTCACTTTAAATACCTCTTCTCGACCCTAGAAGTTTTCCCCATCTAAGAAATCCTTCAAGTAGCGGCAAAATTCTAGTCCTTATTGTTCGAGGATATGAACCTTTTCCTTCTAAAATAAGTTTTAGTAGATGAGGTAAGAGTAGCCCTTTTCTCAATGCAAAGTGGTAAAAGTCCTGGCCTGGATGGTTTTCCAGTGGAGTTTTTCAAATTATTCTATGACTTCTTAAAGGAATATTTACTCCTTGTGATCAAAGAATCTCAATCTTCTGGAAGAATTTTCAGCCCACTTAACAAAACTTTCATGTGCCTTATCATGGAAAACAAGAACATCGAAACATTTGAGGACTACCTCCCAATATCTTGTTGCAATGTGACTTACAAACTGATTACAAAAATCTTTTCATGGAGATTAAGACCTATCCTCAGTAAGGTAATAAGTGATGAACAATTTATCTTTCTACAAAATAGGAAGATTCATGACACAATGGATTTAGCACAAGAGTCTCTACATTCAGTTAAAACAAAGAAACTTAAAGTTGCCTTCTTTAAGTTGGACCTGTCAAAATCTTATGATCACGTAAATTGGACCTTCCTTCGACTAGTCTTCATCCAGTTGGGTATGAACCTCAAAGTGGAAAACTGGATAATGGTTAGCCTTAATATTGTTGGAGAAATTTATATTTTCGGCACACTAGTTCAGTGGGAGTAACACTAGTTCAGTGGGAGTTAACTGACTAGTTCTATTTTAGAATTTATAATTTTATACCATCACTATTATGCATGCATTCCTAATTATAGGATGTCATTTCCTATATGAGTGAATACCACTTACTCATTGATCAGATCATAATATACATTGATTCTCATTCTCCATTATGTGTCTCTCTTCCTTTTCTTGATAAGCTTTGTTTGTGTATGCTTCAGCTAGGTCTCCTATGTAGGCTTCCATGAAACGCTGACATGGTACCAGAGTCGAGATGCTTGGAGAAACCTAGACAAGCTAGAAAAGAGTGAAAGAGGATTTGAGTAAACTAAGTTTCCGCAATCGTCGTGGCCTATCCCTATCAAAAGGTGTGACGATTGGAAACGTCGTAGGCTATACACAACAAAGGTGCGACGTCGTCACACTGTGTTCTTCATTTGGGGTGTGATGATTCAGTTTTTGACAATCAACACACTATTTCCTGCAATAGGGTGTGATGATTTAGCATCGTCACACTTCATCCTTCTCTAGGGTGTGACGATTCAACATCCCTCCGGAAAATAGGGTTTCTACAGTAAAATAGCCATATCTCGGAATCTATGATCTAGGTCAAGATGAAATTTTGACCAGAGATGTATAACATAGGGATGCTCATGCTCACCAAAAATATCTAAAACCCACATCATAGTTTAGGATATATATTTGTTTTACCATATCTATAGCTTCAATAGAACTATCAATCGTATCTCTGAATCCACAATCTGAGTTTTCAGGATCTTTTCAGAATCAATAACAGGGATGGAGAAGATGCAACTTCTTCAATCAAGTCTGGTGATAGTAATCACACCATACAAATGTTTTTAATGAAATCCAAAGGACACATTCCAAGTCAAAATAAAATGACTGTATAATTTGACGATGGCGATAGAAACAAAACCTACATCAACACATGAGAAGAGCAGATGGGCGAACTGTAAGGATGAGGCCACAGGACTACTTCTTGAGTTAATATCCACTGATATATGGTTTCATGTTGCCGCATGTAAGACTCCAAACGATATCTGGACCACCTTGGAAAGACTCTTTGGAAAGCAAGATGATATGCGAGGTCATATTCTTGAGGTAGAGTTGAATACCTTAGACCCTAAAATTTTTGATAATATACATGATTTGTTTACTAAATTTAAATATTTGATTTTGAGCTTGGGTGAATGTGGTATTGAAAAGTCTACACAAGAGAAACAACTTACTCTAACAATATTGGCCAAGCTATGACCAGAATATGTTGTATATGTCTCCAATTTCCATTCTGGAAGATGTCTTTTGGGAGCAAATTGGAAAATTCCTACGATGGCTCAGTTCATTGAGTCTCTCACACAAGAGAATAAAAAACTCATACAGATGGGCCTCATGAAATATCCCAAATAACATTCACTCACCATGCATGATGGAAAAGGGTCATCCAATAAAAAATGGAAGCAGAAACGAAAGGAGTTATTACATCCAGAGTCAAAGAAGGAGGGATATTCCAAACCTTTCAAGGATTCTTCAGGTTCCAAAGATTCTTTAAATTCCAAATGGAATAAGAAGGAGGTAAATAAGTGCACATATTGCAATAAACTAAATCATGGATAATCCACATGCATGAAGAAGCAAATCGATCTTATGACACGGGTACTTCAGAAGAATAAACTTGGAGACCTCATTCCTGAAGGAGCCAAGAAGAAGAAGGAAGAATATCGTGCGCCTAAGAAAGGTAATCAACATGCTCTGGTTGCAATTAATTCCTCATATGATTAATGGATTATAGATTATGGTGCATCACATCATATGGAATCTAAAGAGGAAGTTTTTACTTTTTTGAGTTCATGCTCTGGACCTCCTATTCTCATGGGGGATGATACTCCAACAGTAGTTACAGGAGAGGGAAGAGTGGAACTCCCTAATGGAAGTTTTGAGAATGTATTACATGTTCCAAATCTTGTTATAAATCTGCTCTCATTTTATCAAATCACTCAAACAGGTAAAAGGGTTGAATTTACATCAGATTTGGTTACTGTACTTGGCATGCATGACAATTCCAATATTGCAGTTGGTGAGGTAGATCGCAAATCACGGTTGTATAAGTTCACTAAATTTATTGACTCTGACTCCTATTTTCTACTTACACATGCTAATGATAGTAGTAGAGTATGGCATGAGATATTTGGTCATTTAAACTTTAGGTACATGAAACAACTTTCCAAGAAAGGAATGGGAAAAGGCTTGCCAGACAATCAATTTTTTGAAGGGGTTTGTGAAGGATACATTCTTGGCAAGCATCCTGAAGAGAAATTTGAAAAGGGGAAGGCAAGGAGAGCCTCCTCTTCCTTGGATCTTGTTCACAATGATATCATGGGTCCATTTCCACATCCATCCATCAACAAAGTAAGGTATGTTCTTACATTTATTTATGATTACTCATGCTATACTTGGGTTTATTTTCTTATACAAAAGCCTGAAGTTTTTGAGCATCTCAAAGACTTCAAAGCTCTAGTAGAGACACAAACTAGGAAGAAAATCAAGATCCTTCATACAGACAATGGGGGGTATTATATAAACAAATAAATTCAGAATCTTTATCGTGAAGCCGGTCTCTAGTCACAACACACAGTTCCATACAATCCACAATAGAATGGAGTTGTTGAAAGGAAGAAGAGGTATCTCAAGGAGATGACCAGTTGCATGTTTCATGTAAGATTACTTCCTTCCAAGATTTGGGCTGAGGCACTTAAATGTGCTACTTACATACATAACAGATTACCTCATAGATATGTTTATGATAGGACACCTTTTGAGGCTTGGAAAGGTGACAAACCAGATGTCACCCATTTCCACATCTTTGGATCTAGAGCATGGGCCCATATTCCTTGTGAAAAGAGGAAAGCCTTAGATCCACAAAGCACACCTTGCATCTTTGTGGGATATCCATATGATGTGAAGGGGTACAGATTGATTGATCCTTCTATAGATCGAATCATCACTGAGCGCATTGTTCAGTTTGAGGAGAGTCATTTGCATGCAAATCCAATGCAACATGTAGAGACTCTTGTGCTTCCATCAGTTCCCAAAATCAGAGATGATGATTCCACACACTCATATGTTACATATTCAGACATAGATTCAAAGGATTTTGTACATGCAGATGAGAAGGTAGTACAACCAAATGAGGAGACAACAATGGAGCTTCAACAAATGCCCAAGTGGGCATAATCCACACTTCAAGTAGTAGGTAACCTTGCAGGGGATCCATTGGATTTGAGGAGGACTCGATCTCAACATGTGGATCATTCTCATGTACTTTCATCTTTTGAACGAGTGATTCCCATGCATTTATATATGGTTCAATCTTCTGATCCACATACCTATAGTGAGGTTGTTGGAAATCCACTATGAGAAGCAGCCATGCAGGAGCATCATGACTCTCTCCTAGAGAATCAGACTTTGGATCTAGTTCCACTTCCACCAGGGAGAAAACTTGATAGATACAAATGGGTCTACAGGACCAAGAGAGAAACATATGGTAAGGTGAGAAGGTACAAGGCCAGTTTAATTGCAAAAGGATTTCAACAGATTCATGGGATAGATTATAATGAGACCTTTTCTCCTGTAGAAAACATGGACTCCATTCACTTGGATCTAGCCATTGCAGCAGCCAAAGGATGGGAAGTTCACCAGATGTATGTGAATAATTCTTTTCTTCATGGTGATCTTTCAGATGATATCTACATGGAGCAACCACAAGGGTTCATTCAGAACTCATCTTTAGTATGCATACTGAAGAAGTCTCTCTATTCCCTCAAGTAGACACCTAGAGCATGGTATGAAAAGATGGATTCTTACTTTCTTTCACATGATTTTGTTAGATGTAAATCCAATTCCAATGTTTACGTGTTGAGGACTATTAACTCTGTGATGATATTAGTACTCTATGTTGATGATCTTTTGATCACTGGTAGCTCTACTTCAGCCATTTCTTTGGTCAAATATATTTTGCATGACAGGTTCTCTATGACGGACATGGGTCCACTACACTTCTTTCTTGGTATTGAGATCATTCAAGATGTTTTCAGCATCAAACTTTATTAGGATAAGTATGTCAGGGATCTTTTGGATAGATTCCACATGACAGACTATAAGTCTGCACTTACACCCTTCTTATCTGGGATCAGACTTGAGGATGGCAGGGATACACCATTAGTGGACAACACTTTTTATCGAGAGTTGGTGGGGATTCTTCTGTATCTCACCCACACCTATCCAGATATATCATATGCAGTGGGAGTGGTTTCCATATACATGCAGGAACCCCATGATCTGCACTGGAAGGCTTCCAAGTGCATCCTCAGATATGTTCACAGCACAATGATTTATGGGATTCACTATGAATCTAGTTGTGCATTAGATCTCATAGACTTCACAGATTTATATTGGGTTGGTGATAGCATAGATCACAAGTCCACGTCCGAGTACACTCTCAGTTTTGGGCCAGGCCCAATTTGTTGGTCAATTAAGAAGCAATCAACCATTTCTATATCTTTCGCAGAGGCCGAGTACAGAGGAGTATTCAATTGTGCCATTCAAACACTTTGGCTTCAATACTTCCTTACCAAGCGTGGTATCCAGTTTCATTATCTGACTATCATATGGTGTAACAATCAGAGTACATTGATATTTTGGAGAGAGCCAGTACAACGAAAGTGAACCAAACACATTGAGGTCCACATGCATTTCATCAGATATTTAGTACATGACAGGATCATTGATTTGCAGTTATGTCCTTTATATGAATAGAATGCTAACATATTCACCAAGACATTCACTGAGAAAAAATTTCGGACTTTGCAGGATCGTCTTGCAGTGAAGAACATTGTTTCCTAGTAACTGCCTTTTCTTATTTTGATACATTTTCTTTTGAGGGGGTTTTTGTTCCCACGTGGTTTTCTCTCTTTCCTCACTTTTATTCAATGTTCATTAGTTGCATTGTACATGAGTACCTAATATGGCCTAGTAGTCGGGACTCATTTTTTACTCCATGGTGATGCTCAGGGGGGGTGTTGGAGAAATTTCTATTTTCGGCACACTAGTTCAGTGGGAATAACACTAGTTCAGTCGGAGATAACTCACTAGTTTTATTTTAGAATTTCTAATTTTATACCATCACTATCATGCATGCATTCCTATTTATAGGATGTCCTTGCCTATATGAGTGAATATCACTCACTCATTGATCAGATCATAATATACATTGATTCTCATTCTTCATTGTGTATCTCTATTCCTTTTCTTGATAAGATTTGTTTGTGTATGCTTTAGCTAGGTCTCCTGTGCAGATTTCCATGAAGCACTGACAAATATTGCCTCTTTCGCGATCCTGATGAACGATGCTCCTTCTCATTTACTTAGATCCTCCAAAGGCCTTCACCAATGCTATCCCCTATCCCCTTTTATGTTCCTAATCATCGTAAAAACCCTAAGCAGGCTCATAAAAGAGGCTAGAAACGAAGGGTGGTTGAGAGGATTAAAAGTGACAGAAACATAAGCGATCTCTCATCTTCTCTTCATTGATGACATCCGAGTAAGTATCTATGAATCACTGAGGGATGTTTCTTACCTCAAGAAAACTTTAGACTTGTTTTGTAAGGCGAGTGGCATGAATATTAACCTGGAAAAGTCTTGTTTACTAACCAATGTGTGTTTGGGGGTTAAAGTAACCTCCTTTCTCCACCTTATTCCTATCCAATAAAAATATTTTGAGCAAGGTTTAAATACTTAGGGTTACATCTAAAGCTTGAAAAATATAAGAAGTTAGATTGGGCATGGCTTATCTGAAAGGTGGAAGTGAGTATCGACTCTTGGGTTTTCAAAACTTTGTCCTAAGGAGGCAGACGAGCTTACTAAAGTCTGTTCTGGAAGGAATTCCAGTATACTGGAACTCAATAGCAGCCATTTCCAAAGGAATCTTTGACAAGATGAAAAATCTCAGTAGTCATTTTTTATGGGCCGAAAACAATGCTACAGGGGGGTTACATTTAGCGAAGTGGTCCTCTTTAGTTTCTACCAAATATTTTGGTGGTTGGGGTATAAAATATCTCCGCATTTTTGCGAGAGCCTTGGCTGGAAGGAAACTTTGGAGGCTTTCGGTAGGGAACTTGCTCTGGACCAAAATAATACAATCTAAATATTTTCCTAACCTCTCATTCATCGAATGGTTAAGGAAACTAAACAAGTCCTATAAAGGATCCATAGTGTGGAAATATCTGGTCGAAACCTTCTCACTCGTAGTAGAATGGGTGGTATGGAAAATAGGAGATAGGAGAAAGCTCAGGGTGGGAGAGGACCCCTGGTTGGGAGTAGGAAACTCCTTCAGACTTTCTTCACCTCTCATCCTTTCCTTAAGGAATAATAACATTATTTATCTTCATGAATCCTGCATTGGTTTTCCCTAGCCTCAAGGATCAGCATGTAGGAAATACGTGACCACCTTAGATATTCTGGAGGCTCTTCACCATGAATGGAACTCATTTTTGTCTCGATTGTGAGAAAACCTTGTCACCCTAACACAAGATGTCGAGGATTATTTATGTTTGTCCTATAACTCAAGAGATGGATCCTTCACAACCAAATTGGGATACAAAGCTTGGTAGGAGGAAAGGAAAAACGTCCAGCCACAATAGTGGTGGAAGATTTTGTGGAAATCCAAGGGACCTTTGCGGTTTAAAATTTTGATGTGGTTGACCTTAACCAACAAATTGTTGACTTGGGATAACCTGGAGAAAAGGAATTGGCATGGTCCAAACCGTTGTATAATGTGTAAAAA
Organism: Picea glauca; assembly: GCA_000966675.3. NCBI lineage: Eukaryota > Viridiplantae > Streptophyta > Pinopsida > Pinales > Pinaceae > Picea > Picea glauca. Next base: position 81,478 of record JZKD02S0262180.1, read on the forward strand.
AAACTCTAAATATGTTTCTCACCTTTTTGTATCATGCCCCTTTGCAAGTCAGGTTGCTTCAACTTTAAAAGAAAAGCTCAAAATATTCCTTCCCTTTGTTGTTCCTGAGTTTATACTTTAAGTCTCTAAAGTATACCGTCAAGGCATCTATAAAGATAAAGGTAATTAAAGGGTAAAAATAAAAAGGAAGGATAAGTTAGAGTTGGTTTCCCAACTGCCTCTGTCTAGCTTCCCTTTTTTCTTGGATGCTAATATCTCTCTCAATAGTTGCCCATAAACATTCTAATTCAACCCGGTTAGTCGCTATTTGCAGAATAACATTAAAAAGGTTCAAAGCAATGCTAGTTTGATCTTGGAGACCAGGTTCTATGTTGGGTTGTCTATTATTTGGGACAGTCATGGAGAGTAAAATTTTATTTAATTTTGAAAGAATTTGATAAATTGTTGCTTCAGATTTTAAGGGATGAAAATAGGAAAAATAGTTTTGAAATTCAAAATAATAACATAATAACAGTTGAGGTCATTTCCTAGACTTGAATTAATTTTTAGAATAGTAAAATAACAAATAAATACTGCTGAAAAAATATGAGGCTTTAATCACGAAAGAATCTCATATTGTAACAGGAAGTAAAGAGGAAAATGAGATTTCTAATGAAGTATTAAATATTATCATTCAAACAATCTACAGGTCTTAAAATTACTGATAGCAATTTCAGAGGAAAAATTGTAAACAATTTGATAACCAAATCAATTCAAACTACAAAAGATGTATGAAATAAACTTATAGTTGATCATTTATTAGAAAGACATAGAAAGAGAAAAATAGAAATATATTGTAAACAGGGTTAAAGAACACATAGCTTCAAGTTGAAAGAATTCAAAATCTCATCTGCATTATTTATATCACAATGGATTGAAAACTTTTAATACAATCCACTATCCTCAAAACCCTAAGCCCTTTCTCGGTCTTGTCACAATATATTTATACATAATCACCAAACCGTTTTCCCGATGGTGATTAACTACCTTCCTAATAATAACGGTTACATGAATGAACAATGTCAAACCGTTTATATTTTTATTTTAACCACTTTGTTATTTCAATAATGAAAATATACAAAACAATATGTCATGTCTGCGTTGACGAACTTCCTTCTTCTATATTAAGACAACGAATACATTTTCCCAAAAACTTCTCCAAAACTCTGGGAGATTCTGGTATATCTTTTGCCTCAAATATGAAGAACTTTTTATGTAATTCAGGTAGACAATCTTCAATTATCTTCCTTGTGAACTTAATAGTTTGCAACTTTAAGTTCAACATCACTATCCATTTGTCAATTTCGGTGACATTGATTACCTTTATTTTTGGGATCTCCACCTGCATTTCCTCCATATCTTCCTTGAATCTTAGCTGGTGCTTGACAATGTTAATTTCTCCTAATGACCCTGAACAGTTGCTTTTTCCAATGTTCAAAGAAACTTTTTCTAAAAGATCAAAAATTTCTTGACAATCATCATTGACCTCTTTGGTTATTCTTTTGTTTTCTTCCAGGTCTTCCTCCCACACCTTGAGTATTACATCTCCTTTAACATGCTCTGAAACAAATAATTTTTGAATCTTTTCAACCTCCTCCTTTGTTGAAAGGGCCACTGCTTTTTGGAAAGTCATCCTGGCTATTTTCACTTCTCTTTCTTTCAGGAGAATGTTCTCCAAAGATTTAATTGTTTCCTGAAAGTAATTCTGAATAAATTCCAGATTTAAAAACACTCCATGTTGTTCCTCTTCTATCTTCAAATGTATTCCCAATACCTGGGCCTGAAAAATTTCAAGCTCTACCACTTGATTTGAAATGGAACTAATCATATCTTGTAATTGTTTATTTGTTTCTTCTTGCTTTAGGACTTGTGCCTGAGTTACCTGTATTTTCTGATTTGCTTCCTCTAAGCTTGATTTTAGTCTCTTAATCTCTTGAATGTCATTCAATCTAGCTCGTTATAGACCCTTTTTTATCCCCCAACTAATATTTCTTTCAGACTCCTTTAATTGATCCTATAGCTGAGCTATCATCTGTTCTTTCTTCTCCAACATAGTTGTCAAACTACCCACAGAGTATAAATTCATCGATGCTTAGGCTCCCATTATGCCTGCTATCTCTGTAGCAAATTCTCCCTCTTTAATTTTTTGTCCATCTATAATGATTTTGTGCTTTTTAATCATCATATCTTCTCTTGGATGCATTTCCTGTTTTAGGATAGCCTTTCTCTTCTTACTGAAAAAATAATTGGAAGGAGGGATCTCATCTCTAGAAATAGGCTCAACATCACTTACATATAGAGCTCCGTCTTGGGGGTTTCCATAAGTAGACTGCAATGGAGTCAAAGAGGTAATGGGACTTCCAAGTTCCGTCGATGTTGTTCCTCCTACTTTTTTTGGAAAACTCTCAGGGATTTCTAAGGGTGTTTCCAACTCCTTTCCTTTCCTTGTCTCTTATTTTTCTGTCTGACGGACTCCTGTTTTCTATGAAGGCATTTCACTCTCCTTCATTTTTTCCTTTGTATTAGCTTTTTCCTGTACATCTGTTTCAAATCCTAAAGGAGGCCCTTCCTTCTCTGGAGGAGGAGTCGTGGATTCACCTTGCAAAATTTTTGGCAAACAACTTCGCCTGTGACTTTGGAAGGATATAAAACCATTCTACAAGTCGGGTGATAAGGCCTGTACCCTGTTCAGTACCTCTTCATAAGTTTTAACCTCCTTGAATATATCATCATAAAAATATTGTTCATGTTCATAAGATTTCAAATTACAGTGCATCAAATGTCTGCTTACTAATTGATAAGGGTCATGCTTTCTGTGCTCAATATCTACCAGTTTTATTGTTAGAAAAACAGGACCGCGGAGCAATAAAATAAAACAAATGCAGAAACAAAACACGGAAGACACAAAATACAAGAGAGACACAGATTTACGTGGTTCACCCAGTGTGGGCTACGTCCACCAGAAACATTGCCAGGTCCTTCCTTTATTATTATCCAGCAAATGAAGGGATACAACCTACAGAAAAACCCACTGTAACTTCCTCTTCTTTCTCTCACAGTCTCCTCTCTCAGAATATAATATTCACCATCATCCATAGCTGCAATACATTTTCCTCATAAAAGAGGGTTGCCTTCTAGGGAAAAAAACCCTAACATAATCTCTACCATTAGATCTGCGACCTTATAATGAACGGTCCAGATTTACAATGAAATTATAATATACTTTTACAAGGCAATTTTTGCTTCGGGGGCTTCGCCCCCAAACCCCCGCTGGGGGGCCGCTTTCCCCCAGACCTCCCAACCAGGGGGGACGGACCCCCCGAACCCTGCAGAGGGGGTACCCCCCCTTTGCACTCCCCCATGTGGAAGAGTGTACATACTTCTAGGGTGTAAATACTTCATGGGGTATAAACACGGCTGAAAGCAAGGACCTCTAAATCAGGAAGATAATCAGGCTCCACAAC
>JZKD02S0262180.1:96116-110788 GCA_000966675.3 Picea glauca
AGTCTCTACATTCAGTTAAAAAAAAAAAAAAACTTAAAGTTGCCTTCTATAAGTTGGACCTGTCAAAATCTTATGATCACGTAAATTGGACCTTCCTTCGGCTAGTCCTCATCGAGTTGGGTATGAACCTCAAAGTGGTAAACTAGATAATGGTTAGCCTTAATATTGTTGGAGAAATTTATATTTTCGGCACACTAGTTCAGTGAGAGTAACACTAGTTTAGTGGGAGTTAACTGACTAGTTATATTTTAGAGTTTCTAATTTTATACCATCACTATTATGCATGCATTCCTAATTACAGGATGTCATTGCCTATATGAGTGAAGATCACTTATTCATTGATCAGATCATAATATACATTGATTCTCATTCTTCATTGTGTATCTCTCTTCCTTTTCTTGATAAGCTTTGTTTGTGTATGCTTCAGCTAGGTCTCCTATGAAGGTTTCCATGAAACACTGACATGGTACTAGATTCAGGATACTCGGAGAAACCTAGAAAATCCGGAGAAGAGTGAAAGAGGATTTTATTAAACCAAGTTTCCGCAATCGTCGCAACCTATCCCTATTGAAAGGTGCGACGATTGGAATCATCGCAGGCTATACACAACAAAGGTGCGATGTCATCACACTGTTTTCTTCATCCAGGGTGAGACGATTCATTTTTTGACAATCATCACACTGTTTCCTTCAATAGGGTGCGATCATTTAGCATCATCGCACTTCATCATTCTCTAGGGTGCGATGATTCAGCAGCCTTCCAAAAATAGGGTTTATGTAGTAAAATGGCCATGTCTCAAAATCTGTGATCTGGGTCGGGATGAAATTTTGACCAGAGATGTATAACATAGGGGTGATCATGCTCACCAACAATATCCAAAACCCACATCATATTTTAGGAGATACAGTTGTTTTACCATATCTATAGTTGTCATAGAACCGTCAATCATATCTCGGAATCCACGATCTAGGTTTTCAGGATCTTTTCAGAATCAATAGCAGGGATGGAGAAGATGCAACTTATTCAATCAAGTCTGGTGATAATACTCACACCATAAAACTATTTTTAATGGGATCTGAAGGCCAAATTCCAACTCAAAAGAAAATGACTGTATAATTTGACGATGGCGGAAAAAATAGAACCTACATCAGCACTTGAGAAGAGCAGATGGGCGAACTGTAAGGATGAGGCCACGAGACTACTTCTTGAGTTAATATCCACTTATCTATGGTTTCATGTTGTCTCATGTAAGACTCCAAACGCAATCTGGACGACCTTGGAAGGAATCTTTGGAAAGTAGGATGATATGCGAGGTCATATGCATGAGGTAGAGTTGAATACCTTAGACCCTAAAAGTTTTGATAATATACATGATTTCTTTACTAAATTTAATTTTTTTATTTAGAACTTGGGTGAATGTGGTATTGAAAAGTCTACACAAGAGAAACAACTTATTATAGCAATCTTGGCCAAGATAGGACCAGAATATGTTGTTTATGTCTCCAATTTCCATTCTGGAAGATGTCTTTTGGGAGCAAATTGGAAAATGCCTACGATGGCTCATTTCATTGAGTCTCTCACACAAGAGAAGAAGAAACAGATACATATGGGCCTCATGAAATATCCCAAAGTACATGCACTCACCATGCATGATGGAAAAGGGTCATCCAATAAAAAATGGAAGCAGAAACGAAAGGAGCTATTACATCCAGAGTCAAAGAAGGAGGGATATTCCAAACCTTTCAAGGATTCTTCAGGTTCCAAAGATTCTTTAAATTCCAAAGGGAAGAAGAAGGAGGGAAATAAGTGCACATATTGCAATAAACTGAATCATGAAGAATCCACATGCATGAAGAAGAAAATCAATCTTATGACATAGGTACTTCAGAAGAATAACCTTGGAGACCTCATTCCTGAAGGAGCCAAGAAGAAGAAGGAAGAATACCATGTTCCTAAGAAAGGTAATCATCATTCTCTGGTTTCAATTAATTACTGATATTATTCATGAATTATATATTATGGCGCATCACATCATATGGCAGCTAAAGAGGAAGTTTTTACTTCTTTGAGTTCATGCTCTGGACCTCCTATTCTCATGGGGGATGATACTCCAATAGTAGTTGTAGGAGAGGGAAGAGTGGAACTCCATAATGGAAGTTTTGAGAATGTCTTACATGTTCCAAATATTTCTATAAATCTTCTCTCATTTTATCAGATCACTCAAACAGGTAAAAGGGTTGAATTTACATTAGATTCGATTATTGTACTTGACATGCATGACAGTTCCATTATTGCAGTTGGTGAGGTAAATCACAAATCACGATTGTATAAGTTCACTAAGTTTATTGAATATGACTCCTCTTTGCTACTTACACATGCTAATGATAGTAGTAGAGTATGGCATGAGAGATTTGGTCATTTAAACTTTAGTTACATGCAACGACTTTCCAAGAAAAGAATGGTCAAAGGCTTGCCAAGCATTCAATTTTCTGAAGGGGTTTGTGAAGGATGCATTCTTGGAAAGCATCCTAAAGAGAAATTTGAAAAGGGGAAGGCAAGGAGACCCTCCTCTTCCTTGGATCTTGTTCACAATGATCTCATGGGTCCATTTCCACATCTGTCCATCAGCAAAGCAAGGTATGTTCTTACATTTATTTATGATTACTCACGCTATACTTGGGTTTATTTTATTAGCCAAAAGTCTAAAGTTTTTTATCATCTCAAAGACTTCAAAGCTGTAGTAGAGACACAAACTAGGAAAAAAATCAATATCCTCCGTACAGACAATTTAGGGTATTATATCAACAAAGATGTTCAGAATATTTATCGTGAAGGTGGTATCCAGTTGTAGCACATAGTTCCATACACTCCACAACAGAATGGAGTTGTTGAAAGGAAGAACAGGTCTCTCAAGGAGATGACCAGTTGCATATTGCATGCAAGATAACTTCCTTCCAAGATTTGGGTCGAGGAACTTAACTATGCTACTTACATACAGAACAGGTGACAAACCAGATGTCACACACTTCCACATCTTTGGATCTAGAGCATGGGCCCATATTCCTTGTGAAAATACGAAAGCCTTAGATCCACAGAGCACACCTTGCATATTTGTGGGATATCCAGATGATGTGAATGGGTACATATTGATTGATCCCTCTACAGACCAACTCATCATTGAGCACATTGTTCAGTTTGAGGAGAGTCCTTTGCATGCATCTCCAGTGCAACATGCAGAGACTCTTGTGCTTCCATTAGTTCCAAAAATCAAAGATGATGATTCCAGAGACTCAGAAGTTACATATTCAGACACAGATTAAGAGGATTTTGTACATGCAGATGAGCAGGTAGTACAACCAAATGAGGAGAGAACATTGGAGTTTCAACAAATTTCCAAGTGGGTACAGTCCACACTTCAAGCAGCAAGTAACCTTGCAGGGGATCCATTGGATTCGTAGAGGACTCGATCTCAACATGTGGATCCTTCTCATGTACTTTCAGCTTCTGAAAGAGTGATTCCCATGCATTTCTATATGGTTCAATCTTTTGATCCACATACCTACAGTGATTTTTTTGGAAATCCACTATGGGAAGTAGCCATGCAGGAGCATCATGACTCTCTCCTAGAGAATTAGACTTTGGATCTGGTTCCACTTCCACCAGAGAGGAAACTTTTCAAATGTAAATGGGTCTACAAGACCAAGAGATCGGCATACTATCAGGTGAGAAGGTACAAGGCCAGATTAGTTGCAAAAGGATTTCAGTAGATTCATGGGATAGATTATGATGAGACCTTTTCTCCTATAGCAAAGATGGACTCCATTCGCTTGGATCTAGCCATTGCAGTAGCCAAAGGATGGGAAGTTCAACAGATGGATATGAAGAATGATTTTATTCATGATGACCTTACAGATGAGATCTACATGGAGCAGCCACAGGGATTCATTCAAAACTCATCTTTAGTATGCAGACTGAAGAAGTCTCTCTATGGCCTCATGTAGGCACCTAGAGCATGGTATGCAAAGATGGATTCCTACTTTCTTTGACATGATTTTGTTAGATGTAAATCTGATTCCAATGTTTACATGTTGAGGACTACTAACTCTATGATGATATTAGTACTCTATGTTGATGATATTTTGATCATCAATAGCTCTACTTCAGCCATTTCTTTGGTCAAAGATATTTTGCATGATAGGTTCTCTATGACGGACATCGGTCCACTACATTTCTTTCTTGGTATTGAGATCAGTTAGGATGCTTCTGGCATCAAAATTTCTCAGGATAAGTATGTCATGGATCTTCCGGATAGATTCCACATGACAGACTGTAAGTCTACACTTACATCCTTCTTATCTAGGATCAGACTTGAGGATGGTGGGGATACACCATTAGTGGACAACACTTTGTATCGATAGTTGGTGGGGATTCTTATGTATCTCACCCACACCCGTCCAAATATATCATATGCAGTAGGAGCAGTTTCTAGATACATGTAGTAACCCCATGATCTGCACTGGAAGGCTTCCAAGCGCATCCTTAGATATGTTCAGGGCACCATGAGTTATGGGATTCACTATGAATCTGGTTGTGCATTAGATCTCATAGGATTCATAGATTAAGATTGGGATGGTGATAACACATATAACAAGTCCATGTCTGGGTACACTCTCAATTTGGGGTCAGACCCAATTTGTTGGTCAAGTAAGACGTAATCAACCATTGCTTTATCTTCCGCAGAGGTTGAGTACATAGGAGTAGTCAATTGTGTCATTCAAACACTTTGGCTTCAACACTTCCTTGTCGATATTGGTATCCAGTTTCATTGTCTAACTATCATATGGTGTGATAATCAGAGTACACTAATATTTTGCAGAGATCTAGTACAACGACAACGAACCAAACACATTGAGGTCCACATGCATTTCATTAGAGATTTAGTACATGACAGGATCATTGATTAACAATTTTGTCCTTCCTCTTAATAGAATGCTGACATATTCAACAAGACATTCACTGAGAAGAAGTTTCAGACTTTGCAAGATTGTCTTGCAGTGAAGAACATTGTTGCCTAGTAATTTCCTTTTCTTCTTTTGATACATTGTCTTTTGAGGGGGGGGGTTGTTCCCACATGGTTTTCCCTCTTTCCTCACTTTTATTCAGTGTTCATTAGTTGCAATGTACATGAGTACCTAATATGTCCTAGTAGTCGGTACTCATTTTTTACGCCATAGTGATGTTTAGGGGGTGTGTTGGAGAAATTTCTATTTTCGGCACACTAGTTCAATGGGAGTAACACTATTTTAGTGGGAGATGACTCACTAGTTTTATTTTAGACTTTCTAATTTTATACCATCATTATTATGCATGCATTCCTAATTATAGGATGTCATTTCCTATATGAGTGAAGATCAATCACTCATTGATAATATCATAATATACATTGATTCTCATTCTTCATTATGTATCTCTCTTCATTTTCTTGATAAGATTTGTTTGTGTATGCTTTAGCTAGGTCTTCTGTGCAGGTTTCCATGAAGCACTGAAAAATATTGCCTCTTTCGCGATCCTGATGAATGATGCTCCTTCTCATTTCTTTAGAACCTCCAATGGCCTTCGCCAATGCTTTCCCTTATCCCCTTTTATGTTCCTAATCATCACAAAAACCCTAAGCAGGCTGGTAAAAGAGGATAGAAATGGAGGGCAGTTAAGAGGCTTAAAAGTGACAGAAACATAAACGATCTCTCATCTTCTCTTCATTGATGACATATGGGTAAGTATATGTGGATCACTGAGGGATGTGTATTCCCTCAAGAAAGCTTTAGACTTGTTCTATAAGGAGAGTGGCATGAAGATTAATCTGGAAAATTCTTGTTTACTAACCAATGTGTGTTCGAGGGTTGAAGTAACCTCTTTTCTCCGCCTTCTTCCTATCCAATACAAATATTTTGAGGAGGGAGTTAAATACTTAGGCTTACATCTAAAGCCTAAAAAATATAATAATTTAGATTGGGCTTGGCTTATCCTAAAGGTGGAAGTGAGTATCGACTCTTGGGTTTTCAAAATTTTGTCTCGAGGAGGCATACTAGCTTACCAAAGTCTGTTCTTGAAGGAATTCCAGTATACTGGAACTCAATAGCAGCCATTTCCAAAGGAATATCTGACAAGATAAAAAATCCCAGTAGTCATTTTATATGGGCCGAAAACAATGCTACAGGGGGGTTACATTTAGCGAAGTGGTCCTCTTTAGCTTCTCCCAAATATTTTGGTGGTTGGGGTATAAAATATCTCCACCTTTTTGCGAGAGCCTTGGTTGGAAGGAAACTTTGGAGGCTTTCGGTAGGGAACTCACTCTAGACCAAAGTGATGCAATCTAAATAATTTCCTAACCTCTCAGTCATCGAATGGTTAAGGAAACCAAACAAGTCCTATAAAGGATCCATAGTGTGGAAGGATTTGGTCGAAACCTTCTCACTGGTAGTAGAATGGGTGGTATGGAAAATAGGAGATGAAAAAAAGGTTAGGGTGGGAGAGGACCCTTGGTTGGGAGCAGAAAACTCCTTCAAACTTTCTTCACCTCTCATCCTTTTCTTAAGAAATAAAAACATTATTTTTCTTCATGAATCCTGCATTGGTTTCCCCTAGCCTCAAGGATGAGGAGGTTGGAAAGATGTGACCACCTTAGATCTTCCAGAGGCTCTTCACGATGAATGGAACTCATTTTTGTCTTGATTGTGTGAAATCCTTGTCACCCTAACACAAGATATCTAGGATTATTTATGTTGGTCCTGTAACCCAAGAAATTGATCCTTCACAACCAAATTGGGATACAAATCTTGATAGGAAGAAAGGAAAAATGTCCAGCCACAATAGTGGTGGAAAGTTTTGTGGAAATCCAAGGCACCTTTGCGGTGTAAAATTTTGATGTGGTTGGCCTTAACCAACAAATTGTTGACCTGAGATAACCTGGAGAAAAGGAATCAACATGGTCCAAACTATTGTATAATGTGTAAACAAAACTCTAAATATGTTTGTCACCTTTTTGTATCATGCCCCTTTGCAATTCATCTTGCTTCAACTTTAAAAGAAAAGCTCAAAATATTCCTTCCCTTGAGGAATGTTACAACTTTGGATAAATCTCTAAAACTATATGCAGGGCTTCCATGCATTTTGGTTGCAAACGTATGGTGGGATCAGAACATGGCACTTTTTAAGGATAAATGAATGAAACTAGAAGTGATCAAAGCCTTAACACTGGCTCAGACAACAAATACTAAAGAAGACCAGACAAACCCAAAACAGAGGGTCCCCACCTTCCTTGTTCTAGATTACTCAGTTTCGTGGGGCTATTTCGACGGTGTCAGCCAAGGACACCCACCATCTATTGGCGTAGGTGTAGTTACGTTCTTTAATCAAAACCATTACATTAACATTGTGTATGTTCTAGGAGGGGGCTCCAATAATAAATCTAAACTCATTGCTTTATGGACCCTCCTAGAGACAAAAAAACAAAAGGTTATCAAGAAGCTTCAGGTAATGGGTAACTCAAAATTGGTGATTGACCGGGACAAAGGAAAAATATCCTTTCAAAACATCAAATTGGCAAATATTTTGAGAGACATAAGAATCTCTTTTCAATCTTTTGGGCTATCTTTTCAACATATTCTGAGAGAATTCAATGTAAAAGCAAATGAACTCTCAAAAGAAACTCTACAACTGCAAATAGGGGCCTTCGGGTACTATGAATAGTTTGAAGGCACTGAAACAGAAGCAATGGAATTTCAGTTGTAACTCCTTTTAAAAAGGATTGTAAATGATATAGGGAATCAAAGAAAATACAGAAAGTTAAGGTAGCACTTTGAACAGAAAGACAACTGTAGTCTCAGGATCATTTTTGAAATAGACAGGATGGAAGCCTTTTAAGACAGTTTTGTAAGAATAAAACATGTATATTATATGAATATAAGAARCTTTTTTTCTATGGAAAAAAAAATTGTAAATGAAATTAATTTAAAAAAAAAAAAAAACATTCAAGCCAAGTGTTACAAACATAACCACAAAAGAAAATAAATTTATTAATGCATATAATTATATATAGTTTTATTATTTTTTCTAACAAAATTTAAAATTTTATTGGTTTTATGATTGAAATTTATAATTTCGTAATGTATTTTTAGTGTTATTGGTTTACCATAGTTCTCAAAATTTAAAAAAGAAAATAAGTTTATTGATGAAGTAAATTATATATAATTTTTTTTTTTTTTCTAATAAGATTTAAAATTTTATTAAAGGTTGTATATGTCATTTTTTCCTTCAAAACCACTATATGTGTAATGTAAATCATCAACATATTATGAGAGAATTCAATGTAAAAGCAGATGAACTCTCAAAAGAAACTCTACAACTACAAATAGGGGCCTTTGAATAGTTTGAAAGCACTGAAACAAAAGCAATGGAATTTCAGTTGTAACTCTTTTTAAAAGGGATTGTAAATGATTACATGGAATTAAAGAAAGTACAGAAAGTTAAGGTAGCACTTTGAATAGAAAGACAACTATAATATTAGGATTCTTTTTGAAACAGACAGGATGGAAGTCTTTTAAGGAAATTTTGTAAGAATGAAACATGTGTATTATATGAATATAAGAATCTTTTTTTTAATGGAAAAAAAATTTGTAAATGAAATTAATTTAAAAAAAAAAAAACAATGTTACAAACATAACCACAAAAGAAAATAAATTTATTAATACATAGAATTATATATAGTTTTATTATTTTTTCTACTAAAATTTTAAATTTGGTTAGTTTTATGATTGAAATTTATAATTTGGTAATGTATTTTTAGTATTATTGGTTTACCATAGTTCTCAAATTTTAAAAAAGAAAATAAATTTATTGACAAAGTAAATTATATATAATTTTATTATTTTTTCTAATAAGATTTAAAATTTTATTAAAGGTTGTACATTTCATTTTTTCCTTCAAGACCACTATATGTATGTGTAATGTAGATCATCAAATTTATTGAAGGTTGCATGTAGACTTTTCCCCTTTAAAGCCCCCAAAATATATATATATGTAATGTACATCATCAAGGTGGTGACCTCCCCAAGGAGGACACTTCTAAGGGGATCTTCCTCTTTTTCATCTATTCATTATTCATTAAAGTATGTGCATTTTTCATTGGATTTATTGTGCTCATTTATAAACATCATTGGCCCAACATAATAAACATTGTTTACATATAAAATATTATAACTTTTTTCACATTATATCAAATATATTTATCTATTAAATAAGAAAATCAAATATAATCAAATATATATTCAATCTTTCATATTACTAATATTCATTTTCTCAATGTTACATTTCATCAAAGACAACCATATATAGTTGTTGTAATAATGTCACGTTTTATAGATGTTTATCTCTTTAATTATTATTGTCCATATGTTGCTATGTATCGTATTATTCAAATGTATTCACTAAAAATAACCTTATTACTGTTGAAATGTTGATGTGTCATTCCATTCAAATTAATAAGATTATTACTTTTAAAATTTCATTACGTATTATTAAAGTTAACCTTTTAATTATGAATCTCAAACACAACCTCTAGGATTTTTACTCTTTAATTTGATGTCAACCTCTTGGATGCCACAAATATTGATGTCAACCTAATCCAGATGGATATCAGTGGCCACCCACCTTTTCCAATTGGCTCAAAACATTTTTCTGACAATTTTAGCAATTTACTATATTTAGCAATTTTAACTACCAAGGCCATTTTAAGGGCCTAAATAAAGGCTTTTCAAGATTGAGATCCTAAATTATATATGAAGGAATGATTGATCCCTCAAAATGAATCTCCTCTATGATACCTTTCCAACGGGCTATCACACGCCTAAAACAAAGATCGTATGCAAAAGTTACGACCCCGGGAAGTTGATGTACTAACTTACCCAAACGAGGCCCACATGACTTTTGGCACTTCATCTCCTAGGGTTAGGTTTTTGGATGTATAAGGTTTTTGGAATTGTTGTTTATTATAAAAAGGCCTTCAGAGCCTCATTGTAATCTTCTTCTTGAGAATGTGCGTAGTCGTCACATCTCTTCTTAGAGATAAGCCGCCACCATTCCAGCAAGCTTGTTTCCACTGCATTTTACAGTTTCATCTTATTTCGTTATTGAATAGAAAACCAGTTTTATTGTATCTTTGTTATTTTTTGTTAAGAACCTATTAATAATCTATATTCACTTCATTATTCTCATAAAATCCAGATCAGTGGTATCAGAGCGGTTTTCTCCTTATCGTCTTAATGCATGTCCCCAACGAGGTCAAAGTACAAAGAGTTTGGTCTCGAGCTTGTTTATATTTAGGACATAAGCTCTCGCACGCCCAAGAGACCTCTCATGACAGGAGAAAAGAAATATGAAGGGACAACAGATCCTTTCAAACTTTTGATTGAGGAAGCCCTCATGCAACAGAGGAACGAGATGATGGATAGTTTCATGTAAATTCTTCGGCAGCTACCAACAAGTGACGCATCTCCTTCGAACAAAGGCATTGCTCCCTTCAAGGTACAAATAAACTTCGATATTCCTATATTTGAAGTTCATATAGACGCAGATGTTGTAGACAAGTGGTTGAATCTACTAGAAGGGTATTTTTCTATCCATAACTTTTCGAATAGAGAAAATATTACTTTTGTGCTCCTCAAAGTCATTCCCCATGTCAAAGATTGGTGGGAAACTTTCTGTGAGCAAAAGGAAACTGAGGAAGCCGCATTATTTTCAGTCATATCCACATGGGAATCCTTCAGAGATTATATTAAGGAACAATACTACCCTGTCAGAAGTTATGACGACCTGTATACCAAATGGACCACACTGCGGCAAGAAAGAGAGCAAGCAATGCCAGATTTCACAAATATCTTCCATACCTTGCGCACCAAGCTGGGTATCAAAGATTCAAAGTGACATCTGGTTCTCAAGTATCACGGTGCTCTGCATAGATACATCCAGACCGAAATGGAATTTATGGACATCTCATCCTTGGGCGTGGCCTACCGATATGCCGTCAAAATCGAGCAGAAGCTCAAACAAAAGACATGGCAATTTGGGCCTGGGAACCCCTCACAACAAAATCCGGGAAAGGGCAGCCCCAACCCACAGAACAAAAGGATAGAGCAAAGATGGACAGTATCAGGACAACCATTCCAAGCCACAAGCAAAGAAGGACACTGGAAAGACAAAGAAACATACCAGGAAGTGGTGTGACTTCCATAAGAGCCCTTGGCATAAAACTGTTGACCACCACTCAAAGAAGTCATTGGTGGCCGAAGTGAAAGCCTCTGAATCATATGTAGATTCTGACTCTGAGCCAGAACTAGAAAGGGGAAGATGGATCATTGATGCGGAACCCAGTGCCACTGTTGCTACTACCAAGCTCTAGCATGGTGAACTAGAGGATCCAGAAGAAGGAGAGTGCCTCTTCCATTCACATATGTCGGTAAAAGGCACCTTGTTGCACTTCATCATTGATAGCGGTAGCTGGAAGAACATCATCTCATCATAGGTCATCAAGCGGCTCACCCTGCCAACAACCCCGCACCCACAACCCTATACCATTGGATGGCTCCACCAAGGAAGCGATCTCTGTGTCAGCCAACAGTGTCGACTGTTGTACGACATCAAGCCCTTCAAAGAAAAGGTATTATGTGATGTTGCTCCTCTCAAATTTTGTGATGTTCTTTTGGGCCAACCTTATTTATGGAAACGTCATATTGTATATGAGTCTAGGCCTCATAGTTTTATTATTACTTTGAATAGGAAATTGTACAGGATACCCAAGGCAGTCCTACCTAATGTTATTTCCTTGATCTCTGTTAAGAAATGCAGGAAGGTCATCTCTCAGACGGGGAAGTTTGTATTCTTCGTGATTCACTCTCAGAATAAGCAAAAGATTACAACCACATCTAGGGTCTCTGCAGCCACCCTCTCCACACAATAGAAGAAAGTAGATAAGGTTGTGGAAGAATACTGGGATATCTTCTCCTCACCTACAAGGATACCTCTGCACTGCCAGATTAAGCACCCCATCAATCTGACCCCTGATGAACCACTACCTAATGGGCCAGTCTATCGCCGCTCTTTGTTAGAGAATGAGGAAATCAAGTGATAGATCCAAGAAATTATCCACAAGGGGCACATCCATCCCATCTCATCACCTTGCGGGAGCCCAATCATGCTAGTACAAAAGAAAGATGGAACCTGGCGACTCTGTGTTGATTATCGGGCTCTGAATAAAATCAAAGTTAGAAACTGGTACCCGATTCCTTGAATCAACGACCTTGATCAAATCACGTGTGCCAAATACTTCAGTAAGATTGATCTGAAGTCTAGCTACCACCAAGTCCCAATAGAAAAGACATAAGTATGGAAGATCGCCTTCAAGTTAAAGGAAGGCCCTTTTGAATGGTTGGTCATGCCTTTTGGTTTGACAAATTCTCCATCCAATTTCATGAGGATGATGGACGATATCCTACAACCATTCACCAATACTTTTGTAGTGGTGTATCTGGATTACATTCAAATTTACAACAAGACTTGGGCCGAACACTCGCAGCATATTCAACAGGTTCTGCACACCCTGCAACAATACAAGCTATACGCCAACTTGGAAAAATGCTCCTTCGGCATGGGAAAGGTCCATTACCTGGGCTACATCATTGATCAGCATGGCGTACATGTGGATCCAACCAAGATCCCAGTCATCCGTGATTGGCCAGCCCCAACAACACTCACTAAGCTTCGTAACTTCTTGGGCCTTGCCAATTTATACCACAGGTTCGTGTTGGGATTCCCCCATATTGCATGGGCCCTCAGCCAAATAAACAGGGGTGGTGGTAAGGAGAAATTTGTGTGGGGTCGTTCCCAACAATAATCGTTCGATGATTTGAAGCAGTGCTTGTACTTAGCCCCAGTACTTTCACTACCAGACCTACAACATCTCTTTGAAATACAGACATATGCTTCAGACTATGTTGTGGGCGTTGTTCTCACTCAACACAGCCACCCCGTGGCATATCATAGTGAGACACTGTCAGATACTGTTCGTAAGTACCCTACTTACGAAAACGAAATGTAATCCATTGTAAAAGCCTACCACCAGTGGAGACATTACATTCTTGGGAAGGAGACTCTCATCCACACTAATCATAAGCCACTGCAGTTCATGCAGACACAGGGAAAATTGCAGAATGACCGCCATCAAAAGTGGTCCACATATTTGCAGCAATTCCACCTCAACATCAAGTATAAAACAAGAAGCACCATTCACGTCCTTGATTGCCTCAGCAGACCACCAGTCGCAGCACTCACCACGATGCTAGACTCTTGCAACCATGAGACATCTGGATGGCCCCAAATCTATGATACAAACCCTGACTTCGCCACCACCTACCAAATGTTGGGTGAAAACGCAGTTGTCAATAATTTCCATCTTCAGGATGGGTTGTTGTGTCGTCTGGGCCATATATGTGCTCCATCAAGTGAGCAAGTGAAGTCGATCTGGGAATCCCACTACAATTGGGTGGTAGGACACTTTGGCATTGAAAAGACAGTGGCAATTCTAAAGAAACATTTCTACTGGTCGAAACTTCGACAGGAGGTCAGCAAGTATATCAGGTCCTGCATTGTCTGTGCTATTGCCAAACTAACCACTAAGAAATAGGACCTGTACACCCCTCTTCCTACTTCTGAAAGGCCATGGGAATCCATCTTAATGGAATACATGTCGGGCCTCCTGTCCACCAAGTGGGGAAATGATTGTGATTTTGTGGTTGTTGATCGCTTTTCTAAGATGACGATTCTAGTTGCCTGCAAGAAGAGCATCACAGCAAAGGCCACTACCAAGCTCTTCTTTGAACGCATCTGGGTACATTTTTGGAATCCCACAAACCATTGTCTTAGATCGGGATAGTTGATTTCTCATCACATTATGGTCGAGCCTCTGGTCACTGTTGGACACCAAGCTCACCAAATCCACGGCCTTCCACCCCCAGACAGATGGCCAAACCAAGGTTGTAAATCGAATGATTGGGTATATCCTTCGCATGTATAATTCAAAGAACCCTTGCACATGGGATGAGAGCCTTCCCTATGCCCATGATAGCTACAACCGAGCCCTACATAGCTCAACCAGCCACATCCCCTTTCATGTGGGGTTGGGATTCCAACCATTGGGTCCCATAGATGTTGCACTTCCCCTTGCGGTTACCTCGATCGACTCATCTCCTGCTCCAGCTAAAGCTAACAAAGCCACCTAGTTCATTGAGTGGATCCAGCACATCCACCAATAGGTTCAGGATATCCTATAGAAGTCCAATGACAAGTACAAACAACACCATGATCAACATCGGGTGGCTCATAAGTTTCAGGTGGCCAACAAAGTTTGGTTTCACTCACAAAAAGAACGCCTTACAGGACCCCATCGGAAGCTTCTCCCACTTAGTTATGGTCCATACACTATCACCAAGGCCATGGCGGATAATGATTTTGAGCTCAACATTCCTCCCTTCCTTGGCCTGCACCCAGTGTTCAACGTGGATCTCCTTCGCCCTTATTTCCCACCATTATTGGACACCTCAGAAGTAGTAGAACAACTGACA
>JZKD02S0262180.1:111142-126342 GCA_000966675.3 Picea glauca
GAAGTAGTAGAACAACTGACACCAAAAGAGCTCAACCCCGATTTCATTATTTTCAGTCACGGCCACCTGGGAATCCTTCAGAGATGCTATTAAGGGACAATACTACCATGTCGAAAGTTATGATGACCTGTATACCAAATGGACCACACTAGGGAAAGAAAGAAACCAAGCAGTGCGAGATTTTACAAATATCTTCCATACCTTGCACACAAGCTGGGCAACATTTGGTGCTCAAGTATCATGGTGCTCTACATAGATGCATCTAGACCGATATGCTGTCAAAATCAAGAAGAATCTCAAACAAAAGACAAGGCAATTTGGGCCTGGACACCCCTCACAACAAAATCCGGGAAAGGGCGGCCCCAACCCACAAAACAAAGGACAGAGCAAAGATGGACAATATCAAGACAACTAGTCCAATCCACAGGCAAAGAAGAACATTGGAAAGACAAAGAAAGATACCGAGAAGTGGTGCGACTTCCATAAGAGTCCTTGGCATAACACTATTGAATGTCGCTCAAAGTACTCGTTGGTGGCCGAAGGGAAAGCCTCTGAATCAGATGCGGATTCTGACTCTGATCCAAAACCAAAAAGGGGAAGATAGATAATTGACGTGGAACCTAATGCCACCATTTCTACCACCAAGCTCCAGCATGGTGAACCAGACGAGCCAGAAGAAGGAGAGTGCCTCTTCCATTCAAATATGTGGGTAAAAGGCACCCCACTACACTTCATCATTGATAGTGGTAGACAAAAGAACCTCATCTCAGTAGAGGTAGTCAAGTGGCTAGCCCTACCAATAACGTTGCACCCACAACCCTACACCATTGCATGGCTCCGCCAAGGAAGCGATCTCTGCGTTAGACAACAATGTCGATTGTCGTATGGCATCAAGCCCTTCAAAGATGAGGTATTATGTGATGTTGCTCCTCTAGAAGTTTATGATGTTCTTTTGTTCCAACCTTATTTATGGAAACACCATGTTGTTTATGAATCCAGGCCTCGTAGTGTTATTATTACTTTGAACAGGAAATTGTACAGGATACCCGAGGTAGTCCCACCTAGTGCTATTTCCTTGATCTCTGCTAAGCAATGCAGGAAGGTCATCTCTCAGACGGGGAAGTTTGTCTTCTTCATGATTCACTCTCAGAATAAGAGAAAGACCATAGCCACATCCTAGGTCTCTGCTGCCAACCTCTCCACACAGCATAAGAAAGTAGATAAGATCGTGGAAGAATACCCGGATATCTTCTCCTCACATACAGGGGTACCTCTGCACTGTTAGGTCAAGCACCCCATCGATCTGACCCTCGATGCACCGCTTCCCAATAGGCCAGTCTATCACCGCTCTTTGTTAGAGAATGAGGAGATCAAGCGACAGATCCAAGAACTTCTCCACAAGGGGCACATCCATACCATCTCATCACCTTGTGGGGTCCCAATCGTGCTGGTACAAAAGAAATATGGAACATGGAGACTCTGTATTGATTATTGGGCTCTAATTAAAATCACATTCAAAAACTGGTACCTGATTCCCCGAATCGACGACCTACTTGATCAACTCACGGGGGCCAAATACTTCAGTGATATTGATCTAAAGTCTGGCTACCACCAAGTCCCGATAGAACAGACAGATGTATGGAAAATGACCTTCAAGTCAAAGGAAGGCCTTTTTGAATGGTTTGTCATGCCTTTTGGTTTGACAAATGCTCCAACCACTTTCATGAGGACGATGGATGATATCCTGCGACCATTGACCATTACTTTTGTAGTGGTGTATCTGGATGACATTCTAATTTAAAACAAGACTTGGGCCAAACACTTGCAGCATATTCAGCAGGTTCTGCACACCCTGTGGAAGCACAAGCTATATGCCAACTTGGAAAAATTCTCCTTCGGCATGGACAAGGTCCATTACCTGGGCTACATCATTGATCAGCATGGCGTACATGTGGATCCAGCCAAAATCCCAGTCATCCGTGACTGGCCAGCCCCAACAACACTCACTAAGATTTGAAAATTCTTGGGCCTTGCTAATTTCTACTGCAGGTTCATGTTCGGATTCCCCCATATTACATGTGCCCTCAGCCAAATAAATAGGGGTGGTGGTAAGGAGAAATTTGCTTGGGGTCAGTCCCAACAACAAGCGTTCGATGATTTGAAGCAGCGCTTGTGCTCATCCCCAGTACTTTCACTACTAGACCCGCAACATCCCTTTGAAATCGAGACAGATGCTTCAGAATATGTTGTAGGCATCCTTCTCACTTAGCATGGCCACCCCATGGCCTATCATAGTGAGACATTGTCAGATACTGTCCATAAATACTCTACTTCTGACAACTAAATGTACTCCATTGTACAAGCCTGCCTCCAGTGGATACATTACATTCTTGGGAAGGAGAAAGTCATCCACACTGATCATAAGCCACTGCAGTTCATGCAGACACAGAGAAAATGGCAGAATGACTGCCATCAAAATTCGTCCACATACTTGCAGCAATTCCACCTCAACATCAAGCATAAAACATGAAGCCCCAATCACATCGTTGATTGCCTCAGTAGACTTCCAGTCACGACACTAACCACGGTGCTAGAATCTTGCGGCCATGAGACATCTGGATGGCCCCAACTCTATGAGACAGACCCTGACTTCACCACCACCTAACAAATGTTGGGTGCAAAATTAGTTGTCGATAATTTCCATCTTCATGATGGGTTGTTGTGTCGTCTGGGCCATATCTCTGTTCCATCTAGTGAGGGAGTGAATTTTATCTGGGAAGCCCACTATAGTCGAGTGGCAGGACACTTCGGTGTCAAAAATACAGTGGTGATTCTACAGAAACATTTCTACTGGTCGAAACTTCGACAGTAGGTCAACAAGTATATCAGGTCCTACACTGCCTACGTTATTTCCAAACCGACCACTGAGAAACAGGTCTTGTACACCCCTCTTTCTACTCCTAACAGGCCATGGGAATCCATCTCAATGGAATACATGTCAGGCCTCCCGTCCACTAAGCGGAGAAACGACTGTGTTTTTTTTGTTGTTGATCACTTTTCTAAGATGGCGATTTTGGTTGCCTGCAAGAAGAGCATCACAGCAAAGGCCACTGCCAAGCTCTTCTTTGAATGCGTCTAGGTACATTTTGGAATCCCACAAACCATTGTCTCAGATCGGAATAGTTGATTTCTCAACACATTATGGTCGAGCCTCTGGTCACTACTGGACACCAAGTTCACCAAATCCAGGGCCTTCCACCCCTAGATAGATTGTCAAACTAAGGTTGTAAATCGAATGATTGTGCATATCCTTCGCATGTATAATTCAAAGAACCCTCTCACAAGGGATGAGAGCCTTCCCTATTTCAAGCATAGCTACAACCGAGCCCTGCATAGTTCAACTGGCCACAACCTGTTTCAGGAGGGGTTGGGATTCCAACCATTGGGTCCCATAGATGTTGCACTTCCCCTTGCAGTCACCTCGATCGACTTATCTCCTGCTCCAACTGAAGCTGACAAAGCCACCCAGTTCATTGCGAAGATCCAACACATTCTCCAACAGGTTCAGGATATCCTACAGAAGTCCAATGACAAGTACAAACAACGCCATGATCAACATCGGGTGCCACATAAGTTTCAGGTGGGTGACAAATTTTAGTTGCACTTGCAGAAATAATGCCTTACAAGACCCCATCAGAAGCTTATCCCACTCCGTTATGGGACGTACACTATCACCAAGGTCATGGGGGATAATGATTTTGAGCTCAAAATTCCTCCCTTCCTTGGCCTGCACCCAGTGTTCAACATGGATTTCCTTCGCCCTTATTTCCCACCATTATTGGACACCTCAGAAGTAGCAGAAAGACTTACACCAATAGACCTCAACCCTGTGTGCATACAATAGGCATCCAATGATCATATTTTGGACACACATATCAAGGGAAATCGACAACAAAGGATCCATCTTTATCAAGTCGTCAAAGCAGGGCAACTCCTGCACCAAGGCAAGTGGCTCACCCAGGGCCAAATTAAGCAGAAATTTCCTCATCTGATGGGGGACCTCAATGCAATGGAGACCATTTCTTTCTAAGGAGGGAGGATTTATCCATATGGATATCGGTGGAAACCCACCTTTTCCAACTGGCTCAAAACAATTTTCTGACAATTTTTGGCAATTTACTATTTTTAGCAGTTTTAACTTCTCGGGCCATTTTGAGGGCCTAAATGAAGGATTTTTGGGATCGAGCTCCTCAATGATAGTCGAAGGCATGATTGAGCCCCAAAAATAAATCTCCTTGATGATACCTTCCCAACGGGCTATCACACGCCTAAAACGGAGATCGTATGCAAAAGTGACGACCTCGTGAAGTTGATGTACTAACTTACCCAAACGGGACCCACGTGACTTTTGGTGTTTCATATCCTAGGGTTAGATTTTTGGATTTCTAGGATTTTTGGCATTCTTGTTTATTGTAAAAATGACTTCAGAGCCTCATTGTAATCTTCTTCTTGCGAATGTGCGCAGTCGTCACATATCTTCTCAGAGATAATCCGCCACCATTCTGGCAAGCTTGTTTCTGCTGCATTTTACAATTTCAACTTATTTCGTTATTGAATAGAAAACCAGTTTTACTGTATCTCTGTTATTTTGTTTTAAGAACCTATTAATAATCTGTATTCATTTTGTTCTGCTCATAAAATCCAAATCAGTGGTATCAAGAGCAGTCTGATCCTTGTCGTCTTAATGCATGTCCCCAACGAGGTCGGAGTTCAAAGAGTTGGGCCTCGAGCTTGTTTCTCTTAAGGACAGAAGCTCTCGCACGGCCAAGCGACCTCTCATGGAAGGAGAAAATAAAGATGATGAGACAAGAGATCCTTTCAAACTATTGATTGAGGAATCCCTCACGTAACATAGGAACGAGATGATGGATAGTTTCACGTAAATCCTTCGGCGGCTACCAACAGGCGACGCATCTTCTTCGAACGGAGGCTCCACCCCCTTCAAGGTACAAATAAACTTTGATATCACTATATTTGAAGGTTAGATAGACACAGATGTTGTAGAAAAATAGTTGAATCTACTAAAAGGGTATTTTTCTGTCCATAACTTTTTGAATAGAGAAGAGATTACTTTTTCACTCCTCAAAGCCATTCCCCATGTCAAAGATTGGTGGGAAACTTTCTGTGAACAAAAGGAAACTGAGGAAACCTCATTATTTTCAGTCACGACCACCTAGGAATCCTTCAGGGATGCTATTAAGAAACAATACTACCCTGTCGGAATTTATGATGACCTGTATACCAAATGGACCACACTGCGGCAAGAAAGAGACCAAGCAGTGCCAAATTTCACAAATATCTTCCATACCTTGCACACCAAGCTGGGTATCAAAGATTCGGAGCGACATCTGGTGCTCAAGTATCGTGGTTCTCTGCATAGATACATCCAGACCAAAATGGAATTTCTGGACATATTGTCCTTGGGCGTGGCCTATCGATATGTCGTCAAAATTGAGCAGAAGCTCAAACAAAAGACGCGGCAATTTGGGCCTGGGAACCCCTCACAACAAAAGCTGGGAAAGGGCAGCCCCAACCCGCAGAACAAAGGGCATAGAAAAGATGGACAGTATGAGGACAACCAATCCAAGCCATAAGAAAAGAAGGACACCAAAAAGACAAAGAAAGATATCGAGAAGTGGTGCGACTTCCATAAGAGCCCTTGGCATAACACTGTTGATTATCGCTCAAAGAAGTCGTTGGTGGCCGAAGTGAAAGAGTCTAAATCAGATGTGGATTCTGACTCTGAGCTAGAACCAGAAAGGGGAAGATAAATCATTGACGCGGAACCCAGTGCCACCAAGTTCTAGCATGGTGAACCAGACGAGCCAGAAGAAGGAGAGTGTCTCTTTCATTCACAGATGTGGGTAAAAGTCACCCTGCTGCACTTTATCGTTGATAGCGGTATCCAGAAGAACCTCATCTCAGCAGAGGTCATCAAGTGGCTCGCCCTGCCAACAATGTCGCACCCATAACCCTACACCATTGGATGGCTCCACCAAGGAAGCGATCTCCGCATCAGCCAATAGTGTTGACTGTCGTACGGCATCAAGACATTCAAAGACGATGTATTATGTGATGCTGCTCCTCTCGAAGTTTTCGATGTTATTTTGGGCCAACCTTATTTATGGAAACGTCATGTTGTAGATGAGTCTAGGCCTCATAGTTTTATTATTACTTTGAACAGGAAATTGTATAGGATACCCGAGGCAGTCCCACCTAGTGTTATTTCCTTGATCTCTGCTAAGCAATGCAGGAAGGTTATCTCTCAGACGAGGAAGTTTGTCTTCTTCGTGATTCTCACTCAGAATAAGCGAAAGATCACATCCACATACAAGGTATCTATGGCCAACCTCTCCACATAGCAGAAGCAAGTAGATAAGGTCGTGGAAGAATACTAGGATATCTTCTCCTCACCTACAAGGGTACCTCTGCACTGTCAGGTCAGGCACCCCATCGATCTGACCCCCAACGCACCACTGCCCAATGGGCCAGTCTATTGTGGTTCTTTGTTAGAGAATGAGAAGATCACGCGACAGTTCCAAGAACTGCTCCACAAGGGGTTCATCTGTCCCAGTTCATCACCTTGCGGGAGCCCAATCGTGTTGGTACAAAATAAATATGGAACCTGACGACTATGTATTAATTATCGGGCTCTGAATAAAATCACAGTTAGAAACCAATACACGATTCCCCGAATCGACGACCTCCTTGATCAACTCACGCGGGCCAAATACTTCAGTAAGATTGATCTGAAGTCTGGCTACCACCAGGTCCCGATAAAACAGACAGATGTATGGAAGAGCGCCTTCAAGTCAAAGGAAGGCCTTTTTGAATGGTTATTCATGCCTTTCAGTTTGACAAATTCTCCAGCCACTTTCATGAGGATGATGGACGATATCATGTGACCATTCACCAATAATTTTGTAGTGGTGTATCTGGATGACATTCTAATTTACAACAACACTTGGGTGAACACTTGCAGCATATTCAGCAGGTTCTGCACACCCTACGGAAGCACAAGCTATACGCCAACTTGGAAAAATTCTCCTTCGGCATGGACAGGGTCCATTACCTAGGCTACATCATTGATCAGCATGGCGTACATGTGGATCCAACCAAGATCCCAGTCATCCATGGCTGGCCAACCCCAACAACACTCACAAAGCTTCAGAGCTTCTTGGGCCTTGCCAATTTCTACCACAGGTTCATGTTGGGATTCTCCCATAATGCATGGGCCCTCAGCCAAATAAACAACGGTGGTGGTAAAGAGAAATTTGCATGGGACTGGTCCCAACAAAAAGCGTTTGATGATTTGAAGCAATTCTTGTGCTCAACCCTAGTACTTTCACTACCAGACCTACAACATCCCTTTGAAATCGAGATGGATGCTTTAGACTATGTTGTGGGGCATCGTTCTCACTCAACATGGCCACCCTGTGGTCTATCATAGTGAGACACTGTCAGATACTGTACGTAAGTACCCTACTTACGACAAAGAAATGTACTCCTTTGTATAAGTCTGTCGCCAATGGAGACATTACATTATTGGGAAGGAGACAGACATCCACACTGATCATAAGCCATTGCAGTTCATGCAGACATAGGGAAAATTGCAGAATGACCACCATCAAAAGTGGTCCACATACTTGCAACAATTACACCTCAACATCAAGTATAAAACATGAAGCACCAATCGCGTCGTTGATTGCCTCAGCAGACCGTCAGTCGTGCAAATCACCATGATGCTAGACTCTTGCGGCCATGAGACATCTAGATGGCCCCAACTCTATGAGAAAGACCCTTACTTCGCCACCACCTACCAAATGTTGGGTGCAAACGCAGTTGTCAGTAATTTCCATCTTCAGGATGGGTTGTTTTGTCGTCTGGGCTATATCTGTGTTCCATCAAGTGAGCGAGCGAAGCGGATCTGGGAATCCTACTACAGTCAGGTGGCAGCACACTTCAGCGTCGAAAAGACAATGGTGATGCTACAGAAACATTTCTACTAGCCGAAACTTCGACAGGAGGTCACCAAGTATATCAGGTCCCGCACTGCCTGTGCTATTGCCAAACTGACCACTAAGAAACAGGGCCTGTACACCCCTCTTCCTACTCCTGACAGGCCATGGGAATCCATATCAATGGACTACATGTCAAGCCTCCCATTCACCAAGCAGAGAAATGACTGTGATTTTGTGGTTGTTGATCGCTTTTCTAAGATGGCGATTCTAGTTGCCTGCAAGAAGAGCATCACAGTAGAGGCCACTACCAAGCTCTTCTTTGAACGCGTCTGGGTACATTTTGGAATCCCACAAACCATTGTCTTAGATCGAGATAGTCGATTTCTCAAACCACTATGGTCGAGTCTCTGGTCACCACTGGACACCAAGCTCACCAAATCCACGGCCTTCCACCCCAAGACAGATGACCAAACCGAGGTTGTAAATCGAATGATTGTGCATATCCTTCGCATGTATAATTCAAAGAACCTTCGCACATGGGATGAGAGCCTTCCCTATGTCCAACATAGCTACAACCGAGCCCTGCATAGTTCAACCGGCCACAGCCCCCTTTAGGTGGGGTTGGGATTCCAACCATTGGGTCCCATAGATGTTGCACTTCCCCTTGCGGTCACCTCGACCGACTCATCTTCTTCTCCAACTAAAGCTAACAAAGCCACCCAATTCATTGAGTGGATCCAGTACATCCGCCAACAGGTTAAAGATATCCTACACAATTCCAATCACAAGTAAAAACAACGCCATGATCAACATTGGGTGCCACATAAGTTTTACGTGGGTGAAAAAGTTTGGTTGCACTTGCAGAAAGAACGCCTTACAGGACCCCATCAGAAGCTTCACCCACTCCGTTATGGGTTGTACACTATCACCAAGGCCATGGGGGATAATGATTTTGAGCTCAACATTCCTCCCTTCCTTGGCCTGCACCCAATGTTCAACATGGATCTCTTTCGTCCTTATTTCCCTCCATTATTGGACACCTCAAAAGTAGCAGAACTGCTGACACCAACAGAGCTCAACCCTGACTGCATACAACAGGAATCCAATGATAATATTGTGGACACACAGATCAAGGGTACTTGACAACAAAGGATCCAACTTTTTTTGAGTCGTCAAAGCAGGGCAGCTCCTGCACCAAGGCAAGTGGCTCACCCGGGGCCAAATTCAGTAAAAATTTTCTCATCTGATGGGGGACCTCAACGCAATGGATACCATTTATTCCTAAGGAGGGAGGATTGATCTAGATGGATATCGGTGGCCACCCACCTTTTCCAACAGGCTCAAAACAGTTTTCTGACAATTTTGGCAATTTACTATTTTTAGTAGTTTTAACTTCTGGGGCCATTTTGAGGGCCTAAATGAAGGATTTTTGTGATTGATCTCCTAAATGATATCCAAAGGCATGACTAAGCCCCCAAAATGAATCTCTTCTACAATACCTTTCCAACGGGCTATCACATGCCTAAAATGGAGATCGTATGCAAAAGTTATGACCCTGGGAAGTTGATGTACTAACTTACCCAAACGAGACCCACATGACTTTTGGCGCTTTATCTCCTATGGTTAGGTTTTCGGATGTCTAGGGTTTTGGGAGTTCTTGTTTATTGTAGAAAGGCCTTTAGAGCCTCATTGTAATCTTCTTCTTTCCAATGCGCACAGCCGTCACATCTCTTCTCAGAGATAAGCCGCCACCATTCCAGCGAGCTTGTTTCCGCTGCATTTTACAGTTTCAGCTTATTTCGTTATTGAATAGAAAACCAGTTTTACTATATATTTGTTATTTTGTGTTAAGCACATGTTAATAATCTGTATTCATTTAGTTCTTCTCATAAAATCCGGATTACAACCTCATAAAATTATTACTCTCCAAATGTGGCCATGTGACATACTCTTCAAAATAAACTTCAATACCAACTTCAATCATAACATATATTACTCTTCACATGCCTGAACTAATATTAAGTTAATGTCAAACAATTTTTTACTTTTAAATTGTGACCATATGACATTATTTTATAGTCAACCTCTTGAAATGTTAACATTCAAATCTCTCTTTATGTGATAACATTAACATTGAATTCAACCATATTGTTGGAGACAAGAAATGTTGTAATGTGACATAGTCTTTAAGTAATCCTCCTATTCTATTGCTCTTAAATTGTGGCATTTTTTTATAACATTTATCTTGACCATAGTATCAACTTCTTCATGCTGCAATATAATTGTCAAGGAACATCATAAAGTGATACAAACCTTGATGAACTTCATAATGCAACAAAACCATTAGAAAATGTACAGTTTGACATTAGTAAAATGAATGAACTTTGCAATGCAATATAACCAATAGGAACATCCCAAATGAACCAAACCCTTTTGGAACTTGGCAATGCGACAATACATGGAGCATAGCGATTTAACATAAGTCAACCAACATAAATGTCACAATGTAACATAACCATGGTCAACCTTAGTCAAGCTTGGTACACCATAGTGAGATGGGTACCCATGGTCAACCATAATAAATCATGGGAAACTATAGTCTACCCACGTAACCGATGTTATGTTGATATAAGCCTTGTGACATAACCCATCCTTTCATGTCTGTCGCAATGTGACATAACCATTGAGGAACATATCATTTCCTTATAAGCTGACCAATATGAATAAGGGAATGCATCATGACCTTTCAAGAACATCTCACTTGAACATAACCCTTAAACATCACAATGGGACAAAATATGGCATATCCTTACATGAACGTCAGTGTGTGACAAACAAAACTTGTTGTCACAATGTGACAAATAAAAACTTGGCATCTTTTTGTGATGAATCAAACCCTGATGTTCCAATGTGACGAATAAAAACTTGACTTTGCAATGTGACGAATATCACTCAATGTTACAATGTAATGAACACAACTTGACATCGCAATTTGATAAATAAAAACCAACATC
Source organism: Picea glauca (assembly GCA_000966675.3). Classification (NCBI taxonomy): domain Eukaryota; kingdom Viridiplantae; phylum Streptophyta; class Pinopsida; order Pinales; family Pinaceae; genus Picea; species Picea glauca. The sequence continues at coordinate 122,178 of JZKD02S0262180.1, forward strand.
ACCTTCCAACATAACCCTTGTTGAACACTACAATGTGATGAAAATCAACCATAATCTACCATAGTTGGTCGTGTCCATACCGAGCCATGGCTAACTAAAGAAAACCATGGTTTACACAAGGCAACCATGATAAACATTTCCATATGAAATAACCATTGAGGAACATCGTGATTTAACCTAACCCTTCAAGAACATCACATTACAACGCAACCATTGAGTAACACAAAATAAAATGAAAAAAAATTAAAATGAAATAAAACTAAAGTGAAAGAAAATGAATAACATGATACATCATGACCATTTATAAACATTGCACTAAAACATAACCCCTAAGGAATGTTGCAAGGTGGCATAACCCTTCATGAGTGTTGCAATGTGATATAACCATTAAGGAATGAAGTAATTTGACATAACATAATGATGATGAACGTGACAATGTGACGAAACCGTTGAGGAATAAAGCAATTCGACACACGACACTGAAGATGAACATCACAATGTGACATAACCCTTGATGAATAATGCAATGCAACATAATCATTGGTGAACATCATAATCTACAAAACTATTGAGGAATGTCACAATGTGACATAACTATTGATGTGCGTCGCTTTTCAACACAACCATCAAGAATGTGTCAATTTGACAAAAGTCAACCATTATGAACATCACAGTTTGAGATTACCATAGTAAACCATGGCTAAACATAATCAACATAGTGAACCATAGTCATCTCGACATAGTCAACCAAGGTCGAACCATGGTCAATCATAGTTAACGATGGTTAAGGTCAACCATGGTCATGGTCAAGCATAGTCAACCATGGTCATGGTCAATCATAGTCATCCATGGTTAAGGTCAACCATAGCCAACCATGGTCAACATGATCAAGGTCAACCTAGTCAACATGGTCAATGCCAATCATGGTCAAGGTCAACCATGATCAACATCCATAGTCAATATAATCAACATGATCAACCATCGTCAACCATAAACATGATAGATATTATATTAATCTGGTCAACCATATTCAACCTTGATCATCCATGATCAACTGTGATCAAGGTCAATATAGTCAACCACAATCAATGATGATGATAGTTATGGTCAACCAATACCACTTACAAAGTAATAAATTCACCATAATTACAGCGAAAGGCATACACCTATTGACAATGGACACAATTAATTACCTTTTAATCTAAAATTATAATCTAATGGCTAAAAATTGAAGATGCTGGCATATTCTTAGTCATCCTTCCAAATCAATGAATGTGATTTACTCTTCATAACTTTCTTGTATTTTTTAATACGTCCGTTAACCTGTTTACTTTTTAACATTTACCTAATCATATTAAGAAATTATTGTAGCAGTATATGATTGCCACTTTTAAATGATTAATCTTTGTGATTACCACGTTTAGATTTGCTCAGCTGTAGGTGCGTTTCATTTTCTCGCTGTCCGCCCATTTAATTTTTTATCTTTCCTCCATTGTTCACGTTTCATTTTCTGGTTGTAGGCACGTTTCATTTTCTGGCTGTCCACGTGTTTCATATTGGATCGCCGAAGGTGGAAGACTATAACTGTGTGATGGGGAAGGCCATTGTTGTGGGCTCTGGGCAGATCATCAAGGGTTTATTATAACCTATAGAGGGCGTTTAGGGTTTCGTCCATTAACCTGCGGGAGGAAGCTTTGGCATCGCCTTTCAGCGTTCATCAGCCACGGTTTTGAGTGGTTGTGCTAGTAATAATATATTATTAAATCATTTAAGCATTACCAAGTTGGCGAATCCATATTTACGCCAAAAGGTGTATACCTATTGGTAATGGGCACAATTAATGACCTTTTGATCTAAAATTCTAATCTGATGGCTAACAATTGAAGACGCTGGCATATTCTTAGTCGTCCTCCCAAATCAATGAATGTGATTTACTCTTCATAACTTCCTTGTATTTTTGAATGCATCCATTAACCTGTTTACTTTTTAACATTTACCTAATCATATTAAGAAATTACTGTAGCACCATATAATTGTCACGTTTAGATTATTAACGGGCACCACTTCAACTTCCTCCTCAGTTGTCCGCACGTTTCAGATTCGATGGTCGACCCTCCGATTGCATGAGCATGGAGTGTTCGCGAGTTAGCGGTGTCTTTCATGAATTTGCTAAAAGGCATACGCTACACTGCACCCGAATATGCATGGGCAGTTAACTGAAAATGCTGAAAGGGATCATGATTCTTGAGATTGTAAGCGAGAAAAAGTGTGTGGACGCAAGCCTACTCTTCAGCTTCTTCTCGAATGAGCGAGTCTCTGTTTTGATGAAAATAACTTCAGTGTAATCATTATATCAAGAAGATCTTTTATTACACATGAAATATTCAAATGATATAACTATCACAGCCACTAATTACCAGCGGATACTTTGGGCGCGAGTTAGCGGCTGTGCTAGTATATTAAATCATTTAAGAATTACCAAGTTGACGAAGCCATATTATATTATAGCATTTCTAGACTTTGACCAGCACCTTGAAAGTGGACTTGGAGATCAGTCAATGTTCTCGACATTAAGTTATCGACTTCGGCGGCCCACCCGCTTGACCTTGGTATCAATCACCATCCCCTGGGCCCACCCGCTTGACTTTGGTGTCAATCACCATTCTGGACGCCCGCCTCGCATCCATTGCAGAGTCGAAGCCACCGCAGAATACAAAGAGGATATATTTTTGCACTCATGAACGACGACCACATATGTAGATGAGAAGAGATATGCCAAGAGGACCTTTTCATGGATGGACGGCGGAGGTGGCTTCGATGATCGTCCTCGAGACCATAGAGATGAAAAGAGACATGCCAAGTGGACCTTTTCATGGATGGATGGCGGAGGTCTCTTCGAGTCAGATCGGGACACAAGGAAACCACTGAAGGCGTAAACAATATATCTTCTTTAATCTCGAGAGAATTTCCTCTTGTTACGCAATAAGGATCACAATTTAGACTTCATCAACGTGTTCTAGAGCATAGACGGTGGTATTACAGAGAATAATTCACTGTGCACGTGCTGGATTCGCGTAGAGAGGTTTTGACCGAGCAGAAAACTACGCCTAACAGGCTCAATTGAAATGAAACAAGAGAAGGGGGCATTTATTTATCACGGTTGCAGAGCTCCTGTGATAGCGCGACAACAATAAGAAGGTTTCCGAAGGCATCAACAAAGTTCACCATCATCGGCAGCAGTAACAGCAGCATCCGCAGATTGTTAACATGGCTTGCATTGTAGCAGTGAATTCTCCCTCGGTCTTCGGCTCCTGCAGGTCCCCCTCTATACACAATTCTGATATTGAAATATGTACAGCTTCCCCCTGGAATAATGGTTTCCAGACGCCCAGAATCAGTGGCATCCAGTCCAGTTTTGTGGGGTCTCCGCTGAGGCCTGTTCTTACCATCAGAGGTGAGAATCTGCTGTCGAGTGAGAGCGGGAAGAACCCGGTAAAGAGGGCTGTCTCTTCCTGTGTCAATGTTCTCGATGAGAATAGTTCGATTGCCCGCAAGTGCCCTTCGCCTCTGCTCAAAAGTAAACGGCCGCTAAGGCTGGATATTCCGCTCCAGTTGCGGGGGCAAAATACGCCGTGCACGGCGGTGGAGCAGCCGACGGAGGTCAATGTGGAAGGTTCTCATTATGCAGTTTCGTGCAAAAAGGGTCGGCGAGAATTCATGGAGGATACCCACAAGGCCATTGTCAATGATCTCGGTGATTCCAGACAGGCCTTCTTTGGTGTTTTTGATGGTCATAGCGGTCGGAAAGCTGCAGTTTTCGCTGCCGAAAATATTGGGAAGAATATTGTGGATGCTATGCTCGGCATGGAAGATGAAACAGCAGACATTCTTGAGCAGGCTGTTAGAGTTGGGTACTTAACAACAGATGCGGAGTTTTTGAAACAGGAGGTTGGCGGCGGTACTGCTTGTGTAACTGCCCTGATTTTAGGTGGTAACCTAGTGGTTTCCAATGCTGGGGACTGTCGAGCGGTTATTAGCAGAGATGGCGCTTCTGAAGCCCTTACATGTGATCATCGAGCGGGAAGGGAGGACGAGCGACAACGGATAGAGAACTTGGGTGGAATTGTGGATCTCCGCCACGGAGTTTGGCGAGTTCAGGGATCTC
>JZKD02S0262180.1:142693-166590 GCA_000966675.3 Picea glauca
TTTTTTCCAAGTGTATATTAATTTTAATCCATCAAAGTTTGCATATTCATTTAGCTTTTATATGTTATATATATCACATATATTCTTTCCAAATTGTATGTAAATTTAATCCATTAAAGTTTGCATAATTATTTAAGTTTGCATATTCATTTAGCTTTTATATGTTATATATATCACATATATTCTTTCCAAATTGTATGTAAATTTAATCCATTAAAGTTTGCATAATTATTTGGATTGTCTTTTTTATTTCTCTTTTCATCTTTGATCTCATTCCATTCTCCATGCTTCTCTATTTCCATCTTCTTGTCAAAATTTCATGTACAGTGAATTAATAACACCTTGTTGCATTATCTGCATGTGTGACAGATTACATAGAGCCGTTGATTTTTCTGTTGGTCAATTTCATGAGATTTCATAGATCCCTTCTAGTTGATTTTTCCGTTGGCCAATTTCATGTACCGTGAATTTCGTAATCCTTTAATATAATGTGAGTGAATAATATAATATTAGACATAAGTTAATCAGATGACATTAAAATGTGAGCGAATAATATAATATTAGACATAAGTTAATCAGATGACATTAAATATGGTTTAGAGATCACATTAAAATGTGAGTGAATAGTATAATATTAGACATAAGTTAATAGGATGACATTAAATATGGTTTAGAATAGATATGGTATAGAGTAGTCTGAATAAAAATTAAAAGATAAATCTAGTTGTACTAATTGATTGTAGTTTAAAAGTTTTATATTTTGGTAATTAGAAATTGTTGTAAGCGTAGATTTGAGTGGTTAATTGAGTTTAATCCAGATTAAAAAAGTTTTTCAACATTTTCAATTCATTTTTACATTAAAAATACAATTTAAATAAAAAAAAAATAATTTAATATAAATTTATATCCTCATATTCCTACTAAAAAGACAAAACTTAAAACTTTTATTAAATATTTGATTAATACAAATACCCTCAAAACCACTCAAAATTGTACTGACAAACAACATGATTGTTCATGATTGAAGATCTAAGCTTTTAAATTTATAAGAAAATATTTATGGTATTAGATGTATATATCAAATGCAGTAGCAAATTCCTATTACGTTTTAATTACAATTACGCTGAAAGGCGTACACTTATTGACAATGGGCAGATTTAATAGGGGTTTAGTGCTTAATAAGTTTTTTATGAACATGATTAACAGAAATTAAAATATTAACACTAGATAAATGAAACCCAACAATTTATTTATTAATAGATAATAAAATTTAATATATTCTTTTAAAAATTCATTTCATCTTCAACCTTTCAGCTTTCACCAACAGCTATTTTACTGCTGTGCTAGTATAAGCAATTCAAACATATCATGAAAATTGAATGAAAGAATAAGTGTGATACAAATTCATAAGACACTTCTGTTTGAAATTTAAGCTTGATCATCGAAATTGAATGAAAGAATAGTTGTGAAAGTGTTAGATGTATATATCGAATGCATGCATTGGCAAATTCTTATGACACCTCTACCATAATATATATATGGTGTTATATGTATATCTCAAATGTAGTAACAAATTCTTATGACGCTTCTCAATATGAAATGTAAACATGATCATAAAAATTGAACGGAAGAATAATTCTGAAAACAAATTCTTATGACACTTCTGTAGGAAATTTAAACATGATCATCGAAATTGAATAAAAGAATAATTGTGGAAAAAAAGGATCGGCCTGTTAATCTGCCGTACTGTACAAAAATGGATGTCTGTAAAGGACAGAAAGGCTCGTGCTTCCCACTACTTAATGACCAAGAATACAGGGTGTGGTCGTTTTAATGTCCAAAACATCCAGGCTGGGTCAGATGGTTGTTAGTCGACTCTTTTGATGGCATCCCATCCGTCACCTCACAATCTCTAAAGTTCTTTCTTGCAAAATTGTTGGAGTTGTACTATCATCACACTTACATCATCTCCAGATTTTCTGGTTACTGCTAGCTGTACAAGTTTTTTGCAAGCAGCAATAGTGTCTCCTCCTAATGGTATTAAATTAGGCTGCCTCTCGACGCAAAAGGGCCTAGCAATATCCACTGCTTCTTGATTACTGACTTTATCCCACAACCCATCTGATGCCAAAATTAAAAACTCGCAATCAGATGTTATTTCAATCTTTCGGGTGTCTGGTTCAGCGGTTATCCATTCTTTCAAGTGTGAATCACCTATTGCCCTAGATACAGCCAGAGATCCCTGAACTCGCCAAACTCCGTGGCGGAGATCCACAATTCCACCCAAGTTCTCTATCCGTTGTCGCTCGTCCTCCCTTCCCGCTCGATGATCACATGTAAGGGCTTCAGAAGCGCCATCTCTGCTAATAACCGCTCGACAGTCCCCAGCATTGGAAACCACTAGGTTACCACCTAAAATCAGGGCAGTTACACAAGCAGTACCGCCGCCAACCTCCTGTTTCAAAAACTCCGCATCTGTTGTTAAGTACCCAACTCTAACAGCCTGCTCAAGAATGTCTGCTGTTTCATCTTCCATGCCGAGCATAGCATCCACAATATTCTTCCCAATATTTTCGGCAGCGAAAACTGCAGCTTTCCGACCGCTATGACCATCAAAAACACCAAAGAAGGCCTGTCTGGAATCACCGAGATCATTGACAATGGCCTTGTGGGTATCCTCCATGAATTCTCGCCGACCCTTTTTGCACGAAACTGCATAATGAGAACCTTCCACATTGACCTCCGTCGGCTGCTCCACCGCCGTGCACGGCGTATTTTGCCCCCGCAACTGGAGCGGAATATCCAGCCTTAGCGGCCGTTTACTTTTGAGCAGAGGCGAAGGGCACTTGCGGGCAATCGAACTATTCTCATCGAGAACATTGACACAGGAAGAGACAGCCCTCTTTACCGGGTTCTTCCCGCTCTCACTCGACAGCAGATTCTCACCTCTGATGGTAAGAACAGGCCTCAGCGGAGACCCCACAAAACTGGACTGGATGCCACTGATTCTGGGCGTCTGGAAACCATTATTCCAGGGGGAAGCTGTACATATTTCAATATCAGAATTGTGTATAGAGGGGGACCTGCAGGAGCCGAAGACCGAGGGAGAATTCACTGCTACAATGCAAGCCATGTTAACAATCTGCGGATGCTGCTGTTACTGCTGCCGATGATGGTGAACTTTGTTGATGCCTTCGGAAACCTTCTTATTGTTGTCGCGCGCTATCACAGGAGCTCTGCAACGGTGATAAATAAATGCCCCCTTCTCTTGTTTCATTTCAATTGAGCCTGTTAGGCGTAGTTTTCTGCTCGGTCAAAACCTCTCTACGCGAATCCATCACGTGCACAGTGAATTATTCTCTGTAATACCACCGTCTATGCTCTAGAACACGTTGATGAAGTCTAAATTGTGATCCTTATTCCGTAACAAGAAGAAATTCTCTCGAGATTAAAGAAGATATATTGTTTACGCCTTCAGTGGTTTTCTTGTGTCCCGATCTGACTCGAAGAGACCTCCGCCGTCCATCCATGAAAAGGTCCACTTGGCATGTCTCTTTTTATCTCTATGGTCTCGCGGACGATCATCGAAGCCACCTCCGCCGTCCATCCATGAAAAGGTCCTCTTGGCATATCTCTTCTCATCTCCATGTGGTCGTCGTTCATCAGTGCAAAAATATATCCTCTTTGTATTCTGCGGTGGCTTCGACTCTGCAATGGATGCGAGGCGGGCGTCCAGAATGGTGATTGATACCAAAGTCAAGCGGGTGGGCCCACGGGATGGTGATTGATACCAAGGTCAAGCGGGTGGGCCGCCGAAGTCGATAACTTGATGTCGAGAACATTGACTGATCTCCAAGTCCACTTTCAAGGTGCTGGTCAAAGTATAGAAACGCTATAATATAATATGGCTTCGTCAACTTGGTAATTCTTAAATGATTTAATATACTAGCACAACCGCTAACTCTCTCCGAAAGGTATCCGCTGGTAATTAGCGGTTGTGATAGTTATATCATTTGAATATTTCATGTGTAATAAAAGATCTTCTTGATATAATGATTAAATTGAAGTTATCTTCATCAAAACAGAGATTTATTCATTCGAGAAGAAGCTGAAGAGCAGTCTTGCGTTCACGCACTTTTTTTGGCTTACAATCTCAAGAACCATGATCCCTTTCATCATTTTCACTTAACTGCCCATGCATATTTGGGTGCGGTGTAGCCTATGCCTTTTAGCAAATTCATGAAAGACATCGCTAACTCGCGAACACTCCATGCTCATGCAATAGGAGGGTTGGCCATCGAATCTGAAACTTGCAAACGACCGAGGAGGAAGTTGAAGTAGTGCCCGTTAATAATCTAAACGTGACAATTATATGGTGCTACAGTAATTTCTTAATATGATTAGGTAAATGTTAAAAAGTAAACAGGTTAATGGATGCATTCAAAAATACAAGGAAGTTATGAAGAGTAAATCACATTCATTGATTTGGGAGGACGACTAAGAATATGCCGACATCTTCAATTGTTAGCCATCAGATTAGAATTTTAGATTAAAAGGTCATTAATCGTGCCCATTGCCAATAGGTATACGCCTTTTGGTGTAAATATGGATTCGTCAACTTGGTAATGCTTAAATGATTTAATATTATATTATTACTAGCACAACCACTCAAAACCGTGGCTGATGAATGTCGAAAGGCGATGCCAAAGCTTCCTCCCGCAGGTTAATGGCCGAAACCCTAAACACCCTCTATAGGTTATAATAAACCCTTGATGATCTGCCCCGAGCCCGCAACAATGGCATTCCCCACCACACAGTTATAGTCTTCCACCTTCGACGATCCAATATGAAACACGTGGACAACCAGAAAATGAAATGCGTGAACAGTGGAGGAAAGCTAAAAAATTAAATGGGCGGACAACGAGAAAATGAAACGCACCTACAGCTGAGCAAATCTAAACGTGGTAATCCCAAAGATTAATCATTTAAAAGTGGCAATCATATCCTACTACAGTAATTTCTTAATATGATTAGGTAAATGTTAAAAAGTAAACAGGTTAACGGACGTATTAAAAAATACAAGAAAGTTATGAAGAGTAAATCACATTCATTGATTTGGAAGGATGACTAAGAATATGCCAGCATCTTCAATTTTTAGCCATCAGATTATAACTTTAGATTAAAAGGTAATTAATTGTGTCCATTGTCAATAGGTGTATGCCTTTCGCCGTAATTATGCTGAATTTATTACTTTGTTAGTGGTATTGGTTGACCATGACTATCATCATCATTGATTGTGGTTGATTGTATTGACCTTGATCACAGTTGATCATGGATGATCAAGGTTGAATATGGTTGACCAGATTAATATAATATCTATCATGTTTATGGTTGACTATGGTTGATCATGTTGACTATATTGACTATGGATGTTGATCATGGTTGACCTTGACCATGATTGGCATTGACCATGTTGACTAGGTTGACCTTGACAATGTTGACCATGGTTGACTATGGTTGACCTTGACCATGACCATGGATGACTATGATTGACCATGACCATGGTTGACTATGCTTGACCATGACCATGGTTGACCTTAACCATTGTTAACTATGATTGACCATGGTTCGACCTTGGTTGACTATGTCGAGATGACTATGGTTCACTATGTTGATTATGTTTAGCCATGGTTTACTATGGTAATCTCAAACTGTGATGTTCATAATGGTTGACTTTTGTCAAATTGACACATTCTTGATGGTCGTGTTGAAAAGTGACGCACATCAATAGTTATGTAACATTGTGACATTCCTCAATAGTTTTGTAGATTATGATGTTCACCAATGATTATGTTGCATTGTAATATTCATCAAGGGTTATGTCACATTGTGATGTTCATCTTCAGTGTCGTATGTCGAATTGCTTTATTCCTCAATGGTTTCGTCACATTGTCACATTCATCATCATTATGTTATGTCAAATTACTTCATTCCCTAATGGTTATATCGCATTGCAACATTCATGAAGGGTTATGCCACCTTGCAACATTCCTTAGGGGTTATGTTTCAATGCAATGTTCCTTAATGGTCATGATGTATCATGTTATTCATTTTCTTTCACTTTAGTTTTATTTCATTTTAATTTTTTTTCATTTTATTTTGTGTTACTCAATGGTTGCGTTGTAATGTGATGTTCTTGAAGGGTTAGGTTAGATCACGATGTTCTTCAATGGTTATTTCATATGGAAATGTTTATCATGGTTGCCTTGTGTAAACCATGGTTTTCTTTAGTTAGCCATGGCTCGGTATGGACACGATCGACTATGGTAGATTATGGTTGATTTTCATCACATTGTAGTGTTCAACAAGGATTATGTTGGAAGGTGATGTTGGTTTTTATTTATCAAATTGCGATGTCAAGTTGTGTTCATTACATTGTAACATTGAGTGATATTCGTCACATTGCAACATCAAGTTTTTATTCGTCACATTGCAACATCAGGTTTTGATTCATCACAACAAGATGCCAAGTTTTTATTTGTGACATTGTGACAACAGGTTTTGTTTGTCACATACTGACGTTCATGTAAGGATATGCCATATTTTGTCCCACTGTGATGTTTAAGGGTTATGTTCAAGTGAGATGTTCTTGAAAGGTCATGATGCATTCCCTTATTCATATTGGTCGGCTTATAAGGAAATGATATGTTCCTCAATGGTTATGTTGCATTGCGACAGACATGAAAGGATGGGTTATGTCACAAGGCTTATATCAACATAACATCGGTTACGTGGGTAGACTACGGTTTCCCATGATTTATTATGGTTGACCATGGGTACCCATCTCACTATGGTGTACCAAGCTTGACTAAGGTTGACTATGGTTATGTTACATTGTGACATTTATGTTGGTTGACTTATGTTAAATCGCTATGTTCCACGTATTGTCGCATTGCCAAGTTCCAAAAGGGTTTGGTTCTTTTGGGATGTTCCTATTGGTTATATTGCACTGCAAAGTTCATTTGTTTTACTAATGTCAAATTGCACATTTTCTAATGGTTTTGTTTCATTATGACGTTCATCAAGGTTTGTATCACTTTATGATGTTCCTTGACAATTATATTACAACATGAAGAAGTTGATACTATGGTCAAGATAAATGTTATAAAAAAATGCCACAATTTAAGAGCAATATAATAGGAGGATTACTTAAAGACTATGTCACATTACAACATTTATTGTCTCCAACAATATGGTTGAATTCAATGTTAATGTTATCACATAAAGAGAGATTTCAATGTTAACATTTCAAGAGGTTGACTATAAAATAATGTCATATGGTCACAATTTAAAAGTAAAAAATTGTTTGACATTAACTTAATATTAGTTGAAACATGTGAAGAGTAATATATGTTATGATTGAAGTTGGTATTGCAGTTTACTTTGAAGAGTATGTCACATGGCCACATTTGGAGAGTAATAATTTTATGAGGTTGTAATCCAGATTTTATGAGCAGAACGAAATGAATACAGATTATTAACATGTTCTTAACACAAAATAACAGAGATATAGTAAAACTAGTTTTCTATTCAATAATGAAATAAGCTAAAACTATAAAATGCAGCGAAAACAAGCTCGCTAGTATGGTGGTGGCTTATCTCTGAGAAGAGATGTGGCGGCTATGCACATTGGCAAGAAGAAGATTACAATGAGGCTCTGAAGGCCTTTCTACAATAAACAAGAATTCCAAAAACCCTAGACATCCAAAAACCTAACCCTAGGAGATGAAGCGCCAAAAGTCATGTGGGCCAAATTTGGGGAAGTTAGTACATCAACTTCTCGGGGTCGTAACTTTTGCATACAATCTCCGTTTTAGGCATGTGATAGCCCGTTGGAAAGGTATCATTGAAGAGATTCATTTTGGGGGCTCAGTCATGCCTTTGGATATCATTTAGGAGATCAATCCCAAAAATACTTCATTTAGGCCCTCAAAATGGCCCCAGAAGTTAAAACTATTAAAAATAGTAAATTGCCAAAATTGTTAAAAAACTGTTTTGAGCCAGTTGGAAAAGGTGGGTGGCCACAGATATCCATCTGGATCAATCCTCTCTCCTTAGGAATAAATATTCTCCATTGCGTTGAGGTCCCCCATCATATGAGGAAATTTCTACTGAATTTGGCCTCGGGTGAGCCACTTGCCTTGGTGCAGAAGTTGCCCTGCTTTGATGACTCGATAAAGCTGGATCCTTTGTTGTCAAGTGCCCTTGATCTGTGTGTCCACAATATTATCATTGGATTCCTGTTGTATGCAGTCAGGGTTGAGATCTGTTGGTGTCAGCAGTTCTGCTACTTTTGAGGTGTCCAATAATGGTGGGAAATAAGGGTGAAGGAGATCCACGTTGAACATTGGGTGCATGCCAAGGAAGGGAGGAATGTTGAGCTCAAAATAATTATCCCCCACGGCCTTGGTGATAGTGTATGACCCATAATGGAGTGGGCGAAGCTTTCGATGGGGTCCTGTAAGGCGTTCTTTCTGCAAGTGCAACCAAACTTTGTCACCCACTTGAAACTTATGTGGCACCCGATGTTGATCATGGCGTTGTTTGTACTTGTGATTGAAATTTTGTAGGATATCTTGAACCTGTTGGCGGATGTACTGGATCCACTCAATGAATTGGGTGGCTTTGTTAGCTTCAGTTGGAGCAGGAGATGAGTCGGTCGAGGTGAATGCAAGGGGAAGTGCAACATCTATGGGACCCAATAGTTGGAATCCCAACCCCACCTGAAGGGGGCTGTGACCGGTTGAGCTATGCAGGGCTCGGTTGTAGCTATGATGGACATAGGGAAGGCTCTCATCCCATGTGTGAAGGTGCTTTGAATTATACATGCGAAGGATATGCACAATCATTCGATTTACAACCTTGGTTTGGCCATCTGTCTTGGGGTGGAAGGCCGTGGATTTGATGAGCTTGGTGTCTAGTAGTGACCAGAGACTCGACCATATTGTGTTGAGAAATAAACTATCTCGATCTAAGACAATGGTTTGTGGGATTCCAAAATGTACCCAGACACGTTCAAAGAAGAGCTTGGCAATGGCCTCTACTGTGATGCTCTTCTTGCAGGCAACTAGAATCGCCATCTTAGAAAAGTGATCAACAACCACAAAATCACAGTCAGTTCTTCACTTGGTGAATGGGAGGCCTGACATGTAGTCCATTGAGATGGATTCCCATGGCCTGTTAGGAGTAGGAAGAGGGGTGTACAGGCCTTGTTTCTTAGTGGTCGGTTTGGCAATAGCGCAGGCAGTGCGAGACCTGATATACTTGTTGACCTCCTATCGAAGTTTCGGCTAGTAGAAATGTTTCTGTAGCATCACCACTGTCTTTTCGACACCAAAGTGTACTGCCACCTGACTGTAGTAGGCTTCCCAGATCCACTTCACTCGCTCACTTGATGGAACACAGATATGGCCCAGACGACAAAACAACTCATTCTAAAAATGTAAATTATCGACAACTGCGTTTGCACCCAACATTTGGTAGGTGGTGGCGAAGTAAGGTTCTGTCTCATAGAGTTGGGGCCATCCAGATGTCTCATGGCTGCAAGAGTCTAGCATCGTGGTGAGTTCCACAACTGGCAGTCTGCTGAGGCAATCAACGACGTGATTGGTGCTTCCTATTTGATACTTGATGTTGAGGTGGAATTGTTGCAAGTATGTGGAACACTTTTGATGGTGGTCATTCTGCAATTTTCCCTATGTATGCATGAACTGCAATGGCTTATGATCAGTGTGGATGTCTGTCTCCTTCCCGAGAATGTAATGTCTCCACTGGCGGAAGACTTATACAAAGGAGTACATTTCTTTGTCGTAAGTAGGGTACTTACGGACAATATCTGATAGTGTCTCACTATGATAGGCCACAGGGTGGCCATGTTGAGTGAGAACGGTGCCCACAACATAGTCTAAAGCATCTGTCTTGATTTCAAAGGGATGTTGCAGGTCTGGTAGTGAAAGTACTAGGGTTGAGCACAAGAATTGCTTCAAATGATCAAACGCTTGTTGTTGGGACCAGTCCCACGCAAATTTCTCTTTACCACCACCCTTGTTTATTTGGCTGAGGGCCCATGCAATATGGGAGAATCCCAACACAAACCTGTGGTAGAAATTGGCAAGGCCCAAGAAGCTCTGAAGCTTTGTGAGTGTTGTTGGGGTTGGCCAGTCATGGTTGACTGGGTTCTTGGCTGGATCCACATGTATTCCATGCTGATCAATGATGTAGACTAGGTAATGGACCCTGTCCATGCCGAAGGAGAATTTTTCCAAGTTGGCGTATAGCTTGTGCTTTCATAGGGTGTGCAGAACCTACTGAATATGCTGCAAGTGTTCGCCCAAGTCTTGCTGTAAATTAGAATGTCATCCAGATACACCACTACAAAATTATTGGTGAATGGTCACAGGATATTGTCCATCATCCTCATGAAAGTGGCTGGAGCATTTGTCAAACCAAAAGGCATGACTAACCATTCAAAAAGGCCTTCCTTTGACTTGAAGGCGCTCTTCCATACATCTGTCTGTTTTATCGGGACCTGGTGGTATCCAGACTTCAGATCAATCTTACTGAAGTATTTGACCCCTGTGAGTTGATCAAGGAGGTCGTTGATTCGGGGAATCGGGTACCAGTTTCTAACTGTGATTTTATTCAGAGCCCGTAATCAATATAGAGTCATCAGGTTCCATATTTCTTCTGTACCAACACGATTGGGCTCCCGCAAGGTGATGAACTGGGATGGATGCACTCCTTGTGGAGTAGTTCTTGGAATTGTCGCTTGATCTCCTCATTCTCTAACAAGGATCGATGATAGAATGGCCCATCGGGCAGCGGTGCCTCGGGGGTCAGATCGATGGGGTGCCTGACCTGACAGTTCAGAGGTACCCTTGTAGGTGAGGAGAAGATATCCAAGTATTCTTCCATGACCTTATCTACTTGCTTCTGCTGTGTGGAGAGGTTGGCCTTAGATACCTTGGATGTGGCTGTGATCTTTCACTTATTCTAAGTGAGAATCACGAAGAAGACAAACTTCCTCGTCTGAGAGATAACCTTCCTGCATTACTTAGCAGAAATCAAGGAAATAAAACTAGGTGGGACTGCCTCGGGTATCCTGTACAATTTCCTGTTCAAAGTAATAATAACACTACGAGGCCTAGACTCATCTACAACATGAAATTTCCATAAATAAGGTTGTCCCAAAAGAACATCACAAACTTCGAGAGGAGCAGCATCACATAATACATCGTCTTTTAATGTCTTGATGCCATACGACAATCAACACTATTGGCTGACGCGGAGATCGCTTCCTTGGCGGATCCATCCAATGGTGTTGGGTTGTGGGTGCGACATTGTTGGCAGGGTGAGCCCCTTGACGACCTCTGCTGAGATGATGTTCTTCTGGATACCGCTATCAACGATGAAGTGCAGCAGGGTGACTTTTACCCACATCAGTGAATGGAAGAGGCACTCTCCTTCTGGCTCATCTGGTTCACCATGCTGGAGCTTGGTGGCACTGGGTTCCATGTCAATGATCTATCTTCCCCTTTCTAGTTCTAGCTCAGAGTCAGAATCGACATCTGATTTAGACTCTTTCACTTCGACCACCAACGACTACTTTGAGCGGCAGTCAACAGTGTTATGCCAAGGGCTCTTATGGAAGTCGCACCACTTCTTGGTATCTTTCTTTGTCTTTTTGGTGTCCTTATTTTCTTGTGGCTTGGACTGGTTGTCCTTATACTGTCCATATTTTCTCTGATCTTTGTTCTGTTGGTTGGGGCCGCCCTTTTCCAGCTTTTGTTGTGAGGGGTTCCCAGGCCCAAATTGCCGCGTATTTTGTTTGAACTTTTGCTCGATTTTGACGACATATCGGTGGGCCACGCCCAAGGATGATATGTCTGGAAATTCCATTTTGGTCTGGATGTATATATGCAGAGCACCATGATACTTGAGCACCAGATGTCTCTCTGAATATTTGATATCCAACTTGGTGCGCAAGGTATGGAAAATATTTGTGAAATCTGGCACTGCTTGGTCTCTTTCTTGCCGCAGTGTGGTCCATTTGGTATACAGGTCATCATAACTTCCGACAGGGTAGTATTGTTCCTTAATAGCATCCCTCAAGGATTCCCAGGTGGTCGTGACTGAAAATAATGAGGCTTCCTCAGTTTCCTTTTGCTCACAAAAAGTTTCCCACCAATCTTTGAGATGGGGAATGACTTTGAGGAGTGCAAAAGTAATCTCTTCTCTATTCGAAAAGTTATGGATAGAAAAATACCCTTTTAGTAGATTCAACCACTTGTCTACAACATATGCATCTATCTGACCTTCAAATATAGTAATATCAAAGTTTATTTGTACCTTGAAGGGGGTGGAGCCTCCGTTCGAAGAAGATGCGCCGCCTTTTGGTAGTCGCTGAAGGATTTGCGTGAAACTATCCATCATCTCGTTCCTCTGTTGCATGAGGGATTCTTCAATCAATAGTTTGAAAGGATCTCCTGTCCCATCATATTTATGTTATCCTTACATGAGAGGTCTCTTGGCCACGTGAGAGCTTCTGTCCTCAAGAGAAACAAGCTTGAGGCCCAACTCTTTGAACTCCGACCTCGTTGGGGACATGCATTAAGACGACAAGGATCAGACCACTCTTGATACCACTGATCTGGATTTTATGAGAAGAACAAAATGAATACAGATTATTAATAGGTTCTTAATAAAAAATAAAAGAGATACAGTAAAACTGGTTTTTTATTCAATAACGAAATAAGCTGAAACTGTAAAATGCAACAGAAACAAGCTTGTTGGAATGGTGGCGGCTTATCTCTGAGAAGATATGTGACAGCTGCGCACATTCGAAAGAAGAAGATTACAATGAGGCTATGAAGGCATTTTTACAATAAACAAGAATGCCAAAAATCCTATACATCTAAAAATCTAACCCTATCATATGAAACACCAAAAGTCATGTGCGCCCCATTTGGGTAAGTTAGTACATCAACTTCACAGGGTCGTAACTTTTGCATACGATCTTCGTTTTAGGCGTGTGATAGCCCGTTGGGAAGGTATCATCAAGGATATTTATTTTTGGAACTCAATCATGCCTTTGGATATCATTGAGGAGCTCGATCCCAAAAATCCTTCATTTAGGCCCTCAAAATGGCCCGAGAAGTTAAAACTACTAAAAATAGTAAATTGCCAAAATTGTCAGAAAACTATTTTGAGCCAGTTGGAAAAGGTGGGTTGCCACTGATATCCATATGGATAAATCCTCCCTCCTTAGGAAGAAATGGTCTCCATTGCATTGAGGTCCCCCGTCAGATGAGGAAATTTTTGCTTAATTTGGCCCTAGGTGAGCCACTTGCCTTGGTGCAAGAGCTGCCCTGCTTTGACGACTTGATAAAGCTGGATCCTTTGTTGTCGAGCTCCCTTGATATGTGTGTACACAATATGATCATTGGATGCATATTTTATGTGGACAGGGTTGAGGTCTGTTGGTGTTAGTCTTTTTGCTACTTCTGAGGTGTCCAATAATGGTGGGAAATAAGGGCGAAGGAAATCCACGTTGAACACTGGGTGCAGGCCAAGGAAGGGAGGAATTTTGAGCTCAAAATCATTATCCCCCATGACCTTGGTGATAGTGTACGTCCCATAACAGAGTGGGAGAATCTTTCGATGGGGTCTTGTAAGGCGACGTTCTTTCTGCAAGTGCAACTAAAATTTGTCGCCCACCTGAAACTTATGTGGCATCCAATGTTGATCATGGCGTTGTTTGTACTTTTCATTGGACTTATGTAGGATATATTGAACCTGTTGGCGAATGTATTGGATCTTCTCAATGAACCGGGTGGCTTTGTCAGCTTCAGTTGGAGCAGGAGATAAGTCGGTCAAGGTGACCGCAAGGGGAAGTGAAACATCTATGGGACCCAATGGTTGGAATCCCAACCCCTCCTGAAACGGGTTGTGTCCAGTTGAGCTATGTAGGGCTCGGTTGTAGCTATGCTAGAAATAGGGAAGACTCTCATCCCATGTGCGAAGGTTCTTTGAATTATACATGAGAAGGATATGCACAGTCATTCAATTTACAACCTCGGTTTGACCATCTGTCTGGGGGTGGAAGGCCCTGGATTTGGTGAGCTTGGTGTCCATTAGTGACCAGAGGCTCGACCATAATGTGTTGAGAAATCGACTATTCCGACCTGAGACAATGGTTTGTGGGATTCCAAAATGTACCCAGATGCATTCAAAGAAGAGCTTGGCAGTGGCCTTTGCTGTGATGCTCTTCTTGTAGGAAACCAAAATCGCCATCTTAGAAAAGTGATCAACAACCTAAAAAACACAGTCGTTTCCCCGCTTGGTGGACGAGAGGCCTGACATATAGTCCATTGAGATGGATTCCCATGGCCTATCAGGAGTAGCAAGAGGGGTGTACAAGCCCTATTTCTTAGTGGTCGGTTTGGCAATAACGTAGGCAGTGTAGGACCTGATATACTTATTGACCTCCTGTCGAAGTTTCGACCAGTAGAAATGTTTCTGTAGCATCACCACTGTATTTTTTACACTGAAGTGTCCTTCCACCCGACTATAGTGGGCTTCCCAGACCAGCTTTTCTCCCTCACTTGATGGAACACAGATATGGCCTAGACGACACAACAATCCATCATGAAGATGGAAATTATCGACAACTTCTTTTTCACCCAACATTTGTTAGGTGGTGGTGAAGTCAGGGTCTGTCTCATAGAGTTGGGGCCATCCAGATGTCTCATGGCCACAAGAGTCTAGCACCGTGGTGAGTGTCGTGACTGGAAGTCTGCTGAGGCAATAAATGACGTGATTGGGGCTTCATGTTTTATGCTTGATGTTGAGGTGGAATTGTGGCAAGTATGTGGACCAATTTTGATGGCAGTCATTCTGCCATTTTCCCTGTGTCTGCATGAACTGCAGTGGCTTATGATTAGTGTGGATGACTGTCTCCTTCCCAAGAATGTAATGTATCTACTGGTGGCAGGGTTGTACAATGGAGTACATTTATTTTTCGGAAGTAGGGTACTTATGGACAATATCTAACAATGTCTCACTATGATAGGCCATGGGGTGGCCATGCTGAGTGAGAAGGATGCCTGCAACATAGTTTGACACATCTATCTCAATTTCAAAGGGATGTTGCAGGTCTAGTAGTGAAAGTACTGTGGTTGAGCACAAGCGTTGCTTCAAATCATCGAATGCTTGTTGTTGGGACTAGCCCCAAGCAAATTTCTCCTTACCACCACCCCTGTTTATTTGGATGAGGGCACATGTAATATGAGGGAATCCCAACCTGCAACAGAAATTGGTAACAAGAAGTTTCAAATCTTAGTGAGTGTTGTTGGGGCTAGCCAGTCACGGATGACTGGGATCTTGGATGGATCCACATGTATTCCATGCTGATCAATGATGTAGCCTAGGTAATGGACCTTGTCCATGCCGAAGGAGCATTTTTCCAAGTTGGCGTATAGCTTGTGCTGCCACAGGGTGTGCAGAAGCTGCTGAATATGCTGCATGTGTTCAGCCCAAGTCTTGTTGTAAATTAGAATGTCATCTAGATACACCACTGCAAAAGTATTGGTGAATGGTCACAGGATATCGTCCATCATCCTCATGAAAGTGGTTGTAGCATTTCTCAAACCAAAAGGCATGACAAACCATTCAAAAAGGCCTTGTTTTGACTTGAAGGTCGTTTTCCATACATCTATCTGTTCTATCGAGACTTGGTGGTAGCTAGACTTTAGATCAATATCACTGAAGTATTTGGGCCCTGTGATTTGATCAAGGAGGTCATCGATTCGGGGAATCAGGTACCAGTGTTTGAATGTGATTTTAATTAGAGACCGATAATCAATACAGAGTCGCTATGTTCCATATTTCTTTTGTACCAACATGATTTGGATCCCACAAGGTGATGAGATGGAATAGATGTGCCCCTTGTGGAGAAGTTCTTGGATCTGTCGCTTGATCTCCTCATTCTCTAACAAAGAGCGGTGATAGACTGGCCTATTGGGTAGTGGTGCGTAGAGGGTCAAATCGATGGGGTGCTTGACCTGATAGTGCAGAGGTACCCCTATAGGTGAGGAGAAGATATCCGAGTATTCTTCCATGACCTTATCTACTTGCTTATGCTGTGTGGAGAGGTTGGCAGCAGAGACCCTGGATGTGGTTGTGGTCTTTCTCTTATTCTGAGAGTGAATCACGAAGAAGACAAACTTTCCCGTCTGAGAGATGACCTTCCTGCATTGTTTAATAGAGATCAAGGAAATAACACTAGGTGGGACTACCTCGGGTATCCTGTACAATTTCCTGTTCAAAGTAATAATAACACTACGAGGCCTAGACTCATAAACAACATGGTGTTTCCATAAATAAGGTTGGACCAAAAGAACATCAGAAACTTCGAGAGGAGCAACATCACATAATACCTTGCCTTTGAAGGGCTTGATGCCGTATGATAGTTGACACTATTGGCTAATGCAGAGATCGCTTCCTTAGCGGAGCCATGCAATGGTGTAGGGTTGTGGGTGCGACGTTGTTGGTAGGGCTAGCCGCTTGACCACCTCTACTGAGATGAGGTTCTTTTGTCTGCCACTATCAATGATGAAGTGCAGCGGGGTGCCTTTTACCCACATCTTTGAATGGAAGAGGCACTCTCCTTCTTCTGGCTCGTCTGGTTCATCATGCTGGAGCTTGGTGGTAGCAACGGTGGCACTGGGTTCCGCATCAATGATCTATCTTCCCCTTTCTGGTTTTGTCTTAGAGTCAAAATCCGCATCTGATTCAGAGGCTTTCCCTTCGACCACCAATGACTGCTTTGAGCGAAAATCAGCAGTGTTATGCCAAGGGCTCTTATGGAAGTCACACCACTTCTCGATATCTTTCTTTGTCTTTCCAATGTTCTTCTTTGTCTGTGGCTTGGACTGGTTTTCCTGATACTGTCCATCTTTTCTCTGTCCTTTGTTCTGTGGGTTGGGGCCGGCCTTTCTTGGCTTTTATTGTGAGGGGTGTCCAGGCCCAAATTGCCATGTCTTTTGTTTGATATTTTTCTTGATTTTGACGACATATCGGTCTGGATGTATCTATGCAGAGCACCATGATACTTGAGCACCAGATGTTGCTCTGAATATTTGATACCCAGCTTGGTGCAAAAGGTATGGAAGATATTTGTAAAATCTCGCACTGCTTGGTCTCTTTCTTGCTGTAGTGTGGTCCATTTTCTATACAGGTCATCATAACTTCTGACATGGTAGTATTGTTCCTTAATAGAATCTCTGAAGGATTCCTAGGTGGTCGTGACTGAAAATAATGAAGTTAGAGTTGAGCTCTTTTGGTGTCAGTTATTATACTACTTCTGAGGTGTCCAATAATGGTGGGAAATAAGGGTGAAGGAGATCCATGTTGAACACTGGGTGCATGCCAAGGAATGGAGGAATGTTGATCTCAAAAGCATTATCTGCCATGGCCTTGGTGACAGTGTATGGCCACTAACAGAGTGGGAGAAGCTTCTGATGTGGTCCTGTAAGGCATTCTTTCTGCCAGTGAAACCAAACTTTGTTTCCCACTTGAAACTTATGAGCCACCCAATGTTGATCATGGCACTACTTGTACTTGTCATTGGACTTCTGTAGGATATCCTGAACCTGTTGGTGGATGTGCTGGATCCGCTCAATGAACTGGGTGGATTTGTTAGCTTCAATTGGAGCAGGAGATGAGTCGGTTGAGGTGACCGCAAGGGGAAGTGAAACATCTATGGGACCCAATGGTTGGAATTCCAACCCCACATGAAAGGGGATGTGGCCGGTTGAGCTATGCAGGGCTTGGTTGTAGCTATGATGGGCATAGGGAAGGCTCTCATCCCATGTGAATGGGTTCTTTGAATTATACATGTGAAGGATATGCCCAATCATTCAATTTACAACCTCGGTTTGGCCATCTGTCTGGGGGTGGAAGGCCGTGGATTTGGTGAGCTTGGTGTCCAACAGTGACCAGAGGTTCGACCATAATGTGATGAGAAATCAACTATCCTGATATAAGACAATGGTTTGTGGGATTCCAAAATGTACCCAGCCACGTTCAAAGAAGAGCTTGGTAGTGGCCTCTGCTGTGATGCTCTTCTTGTAGGCAACTAGAATCGTCATCTTAGAAAAGCGATCAACAACCACAAAAACACAATCATTTCCCCACTTGGTGGACGGGAGGCCTGACATGTATTCTATTAAGATTGATTCCCATGGCCTTTCAGAAGTAGGAAGAGGGGTGTACAGGTCCTATTTCTTAGTGGTTAGTTTGGCAATAGCGCAGGCAGTGCAGGACCTGATATACTTGCTGACCTCCTATCAAACCAGTAGAAATGTTTCTGTAGAATCGCCACTGTCTTTTCAATGCCAAAGTGTCCTGCCACCCGACTGTAGTGGGCTTACCAAATCGTCTTCACTTGCTCACTTGATGGAGAAGATATATGGCCCATATGACACAACAACCCATCATGAAGATGGAAATTACCGACAACTGCATTTGCACCCAACATTTGGTAGGTGGTGGTGAAGTCAGGGTCTGTATCATAGATTTGGGGCCATCTAGATGTCTCATGGCCGCAAGAGTATAGCATCATGGTGAGTGCCATGATTGGTGGTTTGCTAAGGTAATCAATCACGCGAATGGTGCTTCATGTTTTATACTTGATGTTGAGGTAGAATTGCTGCAAATATGTGGACCACTTTTGATGGCGGTCATTCTACAATTTTCCCTGTGTCTGCATGAACTGCAGTGGCTTATGATCAGTGTGGATGAGAGTGTCCTTCCAAAGAATGTAATGTCTCCACTAGTGGCAGGCTTGTACAATGGAGTACATTTCTTTGTCGTAATTAGGGTACTTACGGATAGTATCTGACAGTGTCTCACTATGATAGGCCACGGGGTGGCTGTGTTGAGTGAGAAAAACGCCCACAACATAGTCTGAAGCATATGTCTCTATTTCAAAGAGATGTTGCAGGTCTGGTAGTGAAAGTACTGGGGATAATCACAAGCACTACTTCAAATCATCCAATGCTTATTGTTGGGACCGGCCCCACACAAATCTCGCCTTACCACCACCCCTATTTATTTGGCTGAGGGCGCATGCAATATGGGAGAATCCCAACACGAACCTGTGGTAGAAATTGGCAAGGCCCATGAAGTTCTGAAGCTTAGTGAGTGTTGTTGGGGCTGGCCAATCACAGATGACTGGGATCTTGGTTGGATCCACATGTATGCTGTTAGCACTTGGTAAATTTCCTAGAGGTTGACAACAGAAGAAATCTACTAAGGTAACTTTATCCAATCACTTATGAAGCTGGGATCTCTCCCTTCCAACTTCAGAGAGGGATCTCTCTATATGATTTAGCTATGTTTCCAACTTTAAATATTAGTATAGGTAAAGAGATAGATCGGTTTTGTTGTCAAAGTATTTTTTCGAATTGGTTGAGACAGTCTACACATCCATTGGGCTATGGGGTCTGTGTTTTAATAAAATAAGGAATCTAAACCAGAAACACAAAGGGAAAAAAATTTCATAGGTCGAGATAATATAATCACTGGATTCTTTAGTAATTTAAATGATGAACAACAGAAAAGATGAGAAAGATAATTTCAACAAAGAAGCAGCTAAGAATTTCTTTATTGAAAACACCAGAAGATAAAACACTTAAATATTTTGAGTCAGAAACAGGGTATACTAGATAAATCCTGCAACATTCGTTACTCTTAAAGATTAGATTCAGAAAATAGAATGATGACAAAGCGAGAATAACATTCAACTTAGAGAGAAAAACATCACCAGTGAATACACGCAAGAATCCTGTGAAAGTGCCTCATTTTTTTAATGGAAGATCTCAAAAAAGATTATAGTCTGATAGTGTCGGGGTGTGAAGATCAACAACCCTTAATACTTCGAAAGGTGAAGTATTTATAACTCAAATTACAAATGATCCTATCATTAATGATCAGGATGTGCTAAATCTATTTTTAGCCTAACTAACTTAACAAATTTCTTAAATCTAGGAACTGCTTGATGATGTGGTGTAACTGCACACTGATTTCTGGGTGGGCCGTTGATGAAGCTTCTACACAACTTCATCTAACTAGACTGGGATAGCTCATCTGCCAATCGATCAGATCACAGAGCTCCTCCCATCTAAGATGACTGGGCACGTTGACTTTGAGCAACCTTCGATACACTTCGTCCATTTCTGTGTACTTGGCGAATGCAGGCTTTGTGAGGGCAAACTTTGAGCTGTCCTTAGCCACATCATCCAATCTCTTCTTGTAGTCTGGGAGTGTCATCAATTTATCATTGATTACCTTCAGACCAGGAAGACCTTTCTTCTGGAGAGCCTCAATCTTACTGAAGAATCTTTGTACCCCTAGGTCCATAGCCTGGACCTTTTCTTCCAACTGAATCATTAATCCTCTCTTGGTCAAAACTCTTTTGACCTCAAGGATGGTCTTTGTTCTTTCTTCAATCTTCAGCTCTTCCAGCTCTTCCCTGGTCTTAGAATTGAGGAACTTGATGATCTCGTTTGTTTGTGTTGGCATGTCTCCCAATTCTACTTTGATCTTCTCAATGGCCTGTTTTCTCCTTTGGACCAATTCATTCTGCTCAAACATGATCTAGATCATGGGGCATATCTCATTCATGGACTTAGTGATGTCTGTCCATACACTCTCTTTAACCTCAGCCAAAGTATTTCCTGCCACTGTTTGCTTCCGGAGCTGCTGTAGCTCTTGCTTGAGCTACTGTAGCTCCTGCTTGAGCTGCTTTGTCACCTGCTTTTCCTTGGAGAGGCTAGTCTGGAAGGAAGATTTGAGTTCTTGCAGGTTCTCAATATCCTTTTTAATCTTGTTGATCTCTATTTCCTGCAGGTTCATCTTTTCCATGGACTTAGCTAGGTCAGTTGTCTTCTCCTGTGATGTTAATGGAGTCGCGGATGGGACTTTTGTCATTGATGTTGTGCTCACTCCTGAAATTGGAATAGCACTCAATGGAATGACTTCCATTGGCTTCAGTTGCTCTTTCTCTTTTAATAGTTTCTCCATCTCATCTTCCATTTCTTTGAGCTGTGCATTCTGCTCCATGAGCAACTTGAGCATTTCATCCTTCTCTCCTTATTTCTTTGCTATCTCCTTCGCCTGTGAATCCTCTATGGGCGGGAGCTTCAGTTGCTTCCTCAAGGATTCTATGTCAGCATTCTTCTTCTTTATCATTTCCTTAGTTGCTTTCACGTTTGAAGGATCATAACCGATCTTGAGGACCAACTCCTCCAAATTCTTGATCCTATTGTCCTTTGCAAAGGACGATATCTTCTCCAGCTTGAGTTGTGTTTGAACATTGTTCAGGGACACCTGCAATTTGGACGCAAAAGTGGAAGCATGCGCCAACGTATAGAAAACCATTTCCTCTGTCTACTTGTGCAGATCCATCTGATCGGCCGGATGCACCTCCTTCATCTGGAATTCGAAGGTGGCCCTTTTGTAGTCAGTGATCACCTTTGGATATGGTACCTGTTCCTGGAGGAAGGCCATGTGCATTCTTCCCTTCTCTGTGTCAAATGCAGACAATAGCCTATGTTGCGCAGTCGACATTTGTTTCCAAAATTGGGCGCAAGTACTACTGGTCAGGGTCTGGTTCATTTTCTTTATCAGCTCATACTTCTCGAAGATACTCAGCTTTGGTCCCACCTTGCCTAGCTAGGTGGTCAATGGAGGGTCTATAGATTTCTCTGTCACTGCTGAGGTTATGGCCTTATGGAGGCTCGAACTGAAGGGTGGCCTATCAACCTTGGTCACTATTGTAGACAGGGTTTCTTTTTCTTTGGTCGGGTCAGGAACTGCAGCAATCTTAGGCCTCTTAGTATGCAGCTGGAACTCTTCGGACGATACCTCCATGATAGGTGGAGATAAATCTTGTCGAGGCCTTTTTTCCTTCAGGACCTGTGGCGTGGCTGTTTGAGATACAGTGGCCGGGGGATCCTGCTGTCGTACTTCGACCAATGTGTTAGGCTCCCACACTGTCTAATTTGCAAATTTTTCTACTTCAGGCCTAACTTCATGAACATATGGGATGTTCTTGTTCTTAACTCTCATCTCTAAGATGATCCCACATGGATCATAATGCCATGGGAAGCTCATAAAGAACTTCATTTCCCTCAGCATCCTGTTCTCTTCTTCCCCAATGCCACGATTGTTGCAGATAAAGGAGCCAATCTACCCCTTGATTCTAAGTTGCTACTTTTTCTTCAATGACACAAAGTGGATGTCATCGGAATTTATAATCTGCCTTATGTATTCCAAAGTAAAAATCCTGACAGGCAGATATTTGGGAAGCTTGTACGGTGCCAACTCGCACCCATATACTCTGATATCGGTATAATCTTGGTATAAATACCAATCACCCGTCTTTGTATTATCCGAGAGGTGTAGGATCCTCTGAACTTCATCGTTTATCCAAGGCTTGGGCCTGCCGCTTAGCATACTTACCACAAGGTGGTAGAATTGGTCGATGAACTCCTTGAAGCTGAAATCAGTGGAGTTGTGCTTGAGCAAGGAGGTCCATGCTGTGACTGCTTGAGGTCTACCATCTCCGTCCATCTTCTGCATGGAAAAGCCAAATTTATCCGCCTGGTAGAAGATGAACAAGTATGATAGTATCGTTGAGTATCTGAACATGCCTTCCGTGCCAAAATTCATGAACTGTTCGTGAATATTTTCTGCCAAGAATGTACTGAAGTCAAACTAGGTGGTGGGATTTTCATCGGTAAAGAAGATGGATAGAAATCCCTGAATGGGTTCATCTACCCACTGATCATAATAGTATCCTAACAAAGAAAAAAGGGATGAGATGACCTGGTTTCCCTTACTGGAGAACATGGACGACAGATAAGGAGGATTTGTGGAGGGAAATTGAGCGGATGGGGGAAGGAAGAGCTCGAATATTTGAGCTCTTTGGGGGAAGGTCATTTTCTGGTATAATTTTGTGAGAATTTCCAGGTTGAAGGGAGACGCAGAGTCAGCTCAGGGGATTTGCATCATCTAGTCTATGGATTTGGGCGTGATGAGGAACAAGATATCTTCAGACAAGGAGATGATAGCTCTTTGTTCGGGAATATAGTGGACTTGACACTTGAGAGCAAACTCGGGAAAATGGTGGATCCGAGGGAAGAGGTAGAGGGGCAAATTGGACTCCCGGAGTCCAATTTCATCACTCTGGTCCAGGAAAACTTCCCTGAGCCACGAATGAAGGTATGAGAAATCGAAATCGCATTTTGTATCTACGATTAATCGGTCTTTGTCGACTAGTGGGATCCTATCCAGGTTGATAGGAGGCGGGAGAAACAGATTCTCCTCTCCTTCTACTTGTTTGGATTTTGGTTCCATTTCTGCAACAGTACCTACAATAAAACACAACGTTAGTGGGGACGACTGATTGTGGATGAGGGCAACAGACTGTAACGAAGGATTAAGAGGTGAATTTCTCTGGTGCGATGGGTGAATAGCAAAAGAAAGGGGGATAACGGTAGTTTTAAGTAAACAGGGGTCGGTTGCGCGTGGGAGACAGGTCAGTTGGATAACAGATAGGTTATCCAGTAATAAATGGCCAATGGATCATTTTGAGGGTGAGATGGCGAGTGACGGTGGCTGAGGGATATAGACAGGTGATGTGGAAGCTATCAATTGGAGGTAAAAGTCATAGTAAGGGGCTTGCCACGAGCGAATGGGGGGGAAGGAATGACAACAGTTATGGGACATGACTAGTTCGGGAAAAGTGGAAGGTGACGGAGGTCTGTCAGATA
>JZKD02S0262180.1:168335-180944 GCA_000966675.3 Picea glauca
AATGCTGACCGTAGATTTGAGCGCTCGATCCTGTGCTGTCCAGATGAGTGTGAGTCTTATCATTGATTCTGGACCCCCCTCAGGTTAAAAGCAGAACAGTCAGGGGGGTCCGGATTGATATATCAACCGTAGATCTGGGTGCCACAATCAGGACCTTTGAAATGTGCAGGGAGCATAAGTGGGGAGCGGAAAACACATGCGTCGAGGAAAAACTTAGGATAAATGCATTTTATGGGTTTTTCCAATGTTTTTCAAGTAGACACCACCATGGGGCTCGACCAAATGATCTTTTAAGTATCTGAAACATGGTGCAACACTTACATCAAACTGGTTCTTATAGAAATGAAGCAACAAAGCAACTAGCCTATATTCTAACCTATCTTCCTATGACAATTAACCTAGATTAGACTATTGGGTTAAGAAATTACTCTACCCTAGGGCTGTCTGACTAAGATTAGATAGTCTGGCTAGATTTATTCACTAATCTAAACTAGACACTTTGGCTAAGATTAAACTGTTTAGCCAAACTCATTCACTACCCTAGAAACATCAATTTAAAAATAACTTGGCCATGCTTGAAAGGTATGGACCAACTTACTATTATTGCATGGGGATTTTATTGAATTCTTTTATGCCCTTTTTTTTTTTTCTTTTTTTTTCAATCTTTTTTCTTTTTTTCTTTCTTTTTCTTTTCTTTTTCAAATTATTTGCAGAATGAAATATCATTTGTCAACAAAAAATACTAGAGATAGATAATATCCCAGTCACCAGTTGATCCTATAAATTATAGGATGATAACATACGCCATGTTGATCAATGATGTAGCCCAGGTAATGGACCTTGCCCATGCCGAAGGAGCATTTTCCCAAGTTGGCATATAGCTTGTATTGTCGCAGGGTGTGCAAAACCTGTTGAATATGCTGCGAGTGTTTGACCCAAGTCTTGCTATAAATTTGAATGTAATCCAGATACACCACTACAAAAGTATTGGTGAATGGTTGCAGGATATCGTCCATCATCCTCATAAAGTTGGTTGGAGAATTTGTCAAACAAAAAGGCCTTCCTTTGATTTGAAGGCGGTCTTCCATACTTATGTCTATTCTATCGGGACTTGGTGGTAGCTAGACATCAGATCAATCTTACTGAAGTATTTGGCTCACGTGATTTGATCAAGAAGGTCGCCGATTTGAGGAATCGGGTACCAATTTCTGACTGTGATTTTATTCAGAGCCCGATAATCAATACAGAGTCGCCAGGTTCCATCTTTCTTCTGTACCTGCACGATTGGGCTCCCTCAAGATGATGATATGGGACGGATGTGCCCCTTATGGAGCAATTCTTGGATCTGTCACTTGATCTCCTCATTCTCTAACAAAGAGCGGCGATAGACTGGCTCATTAGGTAGCAGTGCGTCGGGGGGTCTGATTGATGGGGTGCTTAATCTGGCAGTGCAGAGGTAGCCCTGTAGGTGAGGAGAAGATATCCGAGTATTCTTCCAAAACCTTATCTAATTACTTCTGTTGTGTGGAGAGGTTGGCTGCAGAGACCCTAGATGTGGTTGTAATCTTTCACTTATTCTGAGAGTGAATCACGAAGAATACAAACTTCCCCGTCTGAGAGATGACCTTCCTGCATTGCTTAGAAGAGATCAAGGAAATAACATTAGGTGGGATTGCCTTGGGTATCTTGTACAATTTCCTATTCAAAGTAATAATAAAACTACGAGGCCTAGACTCATATACAATATGATGTTTCCATAAATAAGGTTGGCCCAAAAGAACATCACAAAATTCGAGAGGAGCAACATCAAATAATACCTCGTCTTTAAAGGGCTTGATGTCGTACGACAGTCAACACTGTTGGCTGACACAGAGATCGCTTCCTTGGTGGAGCCATCCAATGGTGTAGGGTTGTGGGTGTAGGGTTGTTGGCAGGGCGAGCCACTTGATGACCTATGCTGAGATGATGTTCTTCTAGCTACCACTATCAATGATGAAGTGCAGCAGGGTGCCTTTTACCCACATATGTGAATGGAAGAGGAACTCTCCTTCTTCTGGCTCATCTAGTTCACCATGCTGGAGCTTGGTAGTAGAAACAGTGGCACTGGGTTCCGCGTCAATGATCCATCTTCCCCTTTCTTGTTCTGTCTCAGAGTCAGAAACTACATATGATTCAGAGGCTTTCACTTCAACCACCAATGATTGCTTTGAGCGGTAGTCAACAGTGTTATGCCAAGGGCTCTTATGGAAGTCACACCACTTCCTGGTATCTTTCTTTGTCTTTCTAGTGTCCTTCTTTGCTTGTGGCTTGGAATGGTTGTCCTGATACTATCCATATTTTCTCTGTCCTTTGTTTCATGGGTTGTGGCTGCCCTTTCCCAGCTTTTGCTGTGAGGGGTTCCCAGGCCCAAATTGCCATGTCTTTTGTTTGAGCTTCTGCTCGATTTTGACGGCATATCGGTAGGCCACGCCCAAGGATGAGATGTCCAGAAATTCCATTTCAGTCTGGATGTATCTATGCAGAGCACCACGATACTTGAGAACCAAATGTCACTTTGAATCTTTGATACCCAGCTTGGTGTGCAAGGTATGGAAGATATTTGTGAAATCTGGCATTGCTTGTTGTCTTTCTTGCCACAGTGTGGTCCATTTGGTATATAGGTTGTCATAACTTCCGACAGGATAGTATTGTTCCTTAATAGCATATCTGAAGGATTCCCATGTGGCTGTGACTAAAAATAATGAGGTTTCCTCAGTTTCCTTTTGCTCACAGAAAGTTTCCCACCAATATTTGACATGGGGAATGACTTTGAGGAGCACAAAAGTAATCTTTTCTTTATTCGAAAAGTTATGGATAGAAAAATACCCTTCTAGTAGATTCAACCACTTGTCTACAACATCTGCGTCTATATGACCTTCAAATATCGGAACATCGAAGTTTATTTGTACCTTTAAGGGAGCGATGCCTTTGTTCGAAGGAGATGCATCACTTGTTGGTAGCCATCGAAGGATTTGCATGAAACTATCCATCATCTCATTCCTGTGTTGCATGAGGGCTTCCTCAATCAAAAGTTTGAAAGGATCTACTATCCCTTCATCTTTCTTTTCTCCTATCATGAGAGGTCTCTTGGGCGTGCAAGAGCTTCTGTCCTAAAGATAAACAAGCTTGAGACCCAAGTCTTTGTACTCTGACCTCATTGGGGACATGCATTAAGATGACAAGGAGCAAACCACTCTGATACCACTGATCCAAATTTTATGAGAATAATGAAATGAATACAAATTATTAACAGGTTCTTAACAAAAAATAACAAAGATACAATAAAACTAGTTTTCTATACAATAACGAAATAAGATGAAACTGTAAAATGCAGTGGAAACAAGCTTGCTGGAATGGTGGCGGCTTATCTCTGAGAAGAGATGTGATGAATGTGTACATTCTCAAGAAGAAGATTACAATGAGGCTCTGAAGGTCTTTTTATAATAAACAATAATTCCAAAAACCCTAGACATCCAAAAACCCTAGACATCCAAAAACCTAACCCTAGGAGATGAAGCGCCAAAAGTCATGTGGGCCTCGTTTGGGTAAGTTAGTACATCAACTTCCCAGGGTCGTAACTTTTGCATACGATCTTTGTTTTAGGTGCGAGATAGCCCATTGGAAAGGTACCATTGAGGAGATTCATTTTTGGGGCTCAATAATTCCCTCATCTATCATTGAGGATATCGATCCTGAAAATTCTTTATTTAGGCCCTCAAAATGGCCTTGGTAGTTAAAACTGCTAAAAATAGTAAATTGCTAAAATTGTCAGAAAAATGTTTTGAGCCAGTTGGAAAAGGTGTGTGGCCACCGATATCCATATGGATTAGGTTGACATCAATATTTGTGGCATCCAAGAGGTTGACATCAAATTAAAGAGTAAAAATCCTAGAGGTTGTGTTTGAGATTCATAATTAAAAGGTTAACCTTAATAATACGTAATGAAATTTTAAAAGTAATAAGATTATTAATTTGAATGGAATGACACATCAACATTTCAAGAGTAATAAGGTTATTTTTGGTGAATACATTTGAATAATACGAGACATAGCAACATATGGACAATAATAATTGAAGATAAACATATATAAGACGTGACATTATTACAACAACTATATATGGTTGTCTTTGATGAAATGTAACATTGAAAAAATGAATATTAGTAATATGAAAGGTTCTATTAAGGAATATATATTTGATTATATTTGATTTTCTTATTTAATAGATAAATATATTTGATATAATGTGAAGAAAGTTATAATATTTTCTATGTAAACAATGTTTATTATGCTAAGCCAATGATGTTTATAAATGAGCACAATGAATCCAATGAAAAATGAACATACTTTAATGAATAATGAATAGGTGAAAAAGAGGAAGATCCCCTTAGAAGTGTCCTCCTTGGGGAGGTCACCACCTTGATGATGTACATTACATATATATATTGGGGGCTTTAAAGGGGAAAAGTCTACATGCAACCTTCAATAAAATTGATGATCTACATTATACATACATATAGTGGTTTTGAAGGAAAAAATGAAACGTACAACTTTTAATAAGATTTAAAATCTTATTAGAAAAAATAATAAAATTATATATAATTTACTTTGTCAATAAATTTATTTTCTTTTTTTAAATTTGAGAACTATGGTAAACCAATAATACTAAAAATACATTACCAAATTATAAATTTCAATCATAAAATCAATAACATTATAAATTTTAGTAAAAAAAATAATAAAACTATATATAATTCTATGCATTAATAAAAAAAAAAAAAAATTGTGGTTATGTTTGTAACATTGTTTTTTTTTTTTTTTAAATTAATTTCATTTACAATTTTTTTTCTATAGAAAAAAAGCTTCTTATATTCATATAATACACATGTTTCATTCTTACAAAATTGTCGAATACACATGTTTCATTCTTACAAAATTGCCTTAAAAGACTTCCATCCTGTCTGTTTCAAAAAGGATCCTAAAATTACAGTTGTCTTTCTATTCAAAGTGCTACCTTAACTTTCTATACTTTTTTTGATTCCCTGTATCATTTACAATCCCTTTTAAAAAGAGTTACAACTGAAATTTCATTGCTTTTGTTTCAGTGCCTTCAAACTATTCATAATACCCAAAGGCCCGTATTTATAGTTGTAGAGTTTCTTTTGAGAGTTCATCTGCTTTTACATTGAATTCTCTCAGAATATGTTGATGATTTACATTACACATATAGTGGTTTTGAAGGAAAAAATGACATATACAACCTTTAATAAAAATTTAAATCTTATTAGAAAAAAAAATAAAACTATATATAATTTACTTCATCGATAAATTTTTTTTCTTTTTAAATTTTGAGAACTATGATAAACCAATAACACTAAAAATACATTACGAAATTATAAATTTCAATCATAAAACCAATAAAATTTTAAATTTTGTTAGAAAAAATAATAAAACTATATATAATTATATGCATTAATAAATTTATTTTCTTTTGTGGTTATGTTTGTAACACTTGGCTTGAATGTTTTTTTTTTTTTTTAAATTAATTTCATTTACAATTTTTTTTTCCATAGAAAAAAAGYTTCTTATATTCATATAATATACATGTTTTATTCTTACAAAACTGTCTTAAAAGGCTTCCATCCTGTCTATTTCAAAAATGATCCTGAGACTACAGTTGTCTTTCTGTTCAAAGTGCTATCTTAACTTTCTGTATTTTCTTTGATTCCCTGTATCATTTACAATCCCTTTTAAAAGGAGTTACAACTAAAATTCCATTGCTTTTGTTTCAGTGCCTTCAAACTATTCATAGTACCCGAAGGCCCCTATTTGCAGTTGTAGAGTTTCTTTTGAGAGTTCATCTGCTTTTACATTGAATTCTCTCAGAATATGTTGAAAAGATAGCCCAAAAGATTGAAAAGAGATTCTTATGTCTCTCAAAATATTGGCCAATTTGATGTTTTGAAAGGATATTTTTCCTTTGTCCCGGTCAATCACCAATTTTGAGTCACCCATTACCTGAAGCTTCTTGATAACCTTTTGTTTTTTTGTCTCTAGGAGGGTCCATAAAGCAATGAGTTTAGCTTTATTATTGGAACCCCCTCCTAGAACATACATGATGTTAATGTAATGGTTTTGATTAAGGAACGTAACTACACCTACACCAATAGATGGTGGGTGTCCTTGGCCAACACCGTCGAAATAGCCCCACGAAACTGAGTAATCTAGAACAAGGAAGGTGGGGACCCTCTGTTTTGGGTTTTTCTAGTCTTCTTTGGTATTTTTTGTCTGAGCCAGTGTTAAGGCTTTGATCACTTCTAGTTTCATTCATTTATCCTTAAAAAGTGCCATGTTTTGATCCCACCATACGTTTGCAACCAAAATGCATGGAAGCCCTGCATATAGTTTTAGTGATTTGTCCTATATCCAAAGTTGTAACATTCCTCAAGGGAAGGAATATTTTGAGCTTTTCTTTTAAAGTTGAAGCAACCTGACTTGCAAAGGGGCATGATACAAAAAGGTCAGAAACATATTTAGAGTTTTGTTTACACATTGTACAACAGTTTGGACCATGCCGATTCCTTTTCTCCAGGTTATCCCAGGTCAACAATTTGTTGGTTAAGGCCAACCACATCAAAATTTTACATCGCAAAGGTGCCTTGGATTTCCACAAAACTTTCCACCACTATTGTGGTTGGATGTTTTTCCTTTCTTCCTGCCAAGATTTGTATCCCAATTTGGTTGTGAAGGATCAATCTCTTGGGTTATAGGACCAACATAAAGAATCCTAGATATCTTGTGTTAGGGTGACAAGGTTTTCACACAATCGAGACAAAAAGGAGTTCCATTCATCATGAAGAGCCTCTGGAAGATCTAAGGTCGTCACGTCTTTCCAATCTCCTCATCCTTGAGGCTAGGGGAAACCAATGCAGTATTCATGAAGAGAAACAATGTTTTTATTCCTTGAGAAAAGGATGAGAGGTGAAGAAAGTATGAAGTAGTTTCTTGCTCCCAACCAAGGGTCCTCTCCCACCCTAACCTTTTTCTCATATCCTATTTTCCATATCACCCATTCTACTACCAGTGAGAAGGTTTCGACCAAATCCTTCCACACTATGGATCCTTTATAGGACTTGTTTGGTTTCCTTAACCATTCGAGGACTGAGAGGTTAGGAAACTATTTAGATTGCATCACTTTGGTATATAGGGATTTCCCTACCGAAAGCCTCCAAATTTTCCTTCGAACCAAGGCTCTCGCAAAAAGGTGGAGATATTTTATACCCCAACCACCAAAATATTTGGGAGAAGCTAAAGAGGACCGCTTCACTAAATGTAACCCCCCTGTAGCATTGTTTTCGGCCCATATAAAATGACTACTAGGATTTTTTATCTTGTCAAAAATTCCTTTGGAAATGGCTGCTATTGAGTTCCAGTATACTGGAATTCCTTCAAGAACAGACTTTGGTAAGCTAGTATGCCTCCTCGAGACAAAATTTTGAAAACCCAAGAGTCGATACTCACTTCCACCTTTAGGATAAGCCAGGCCCAATATAACTTCTTATATTTTTTAGGCTTTAGATGTAAGCTGAAGTATTTAACTCCCTCCTCAAAATATTTGTATTGGATAGGAAGAAGGTGGAGAAAGGAGGTTACTTCAACCCCCGAACACACATTGGTTAGTAAACAAGACTTTTCTAGGTTAATCTTCATGCCACTCTCCTTACAGAACAAGTCTAAAGTTTTCTTGAGGGAATACACATCCCTTAGTGTTCCATATATACTTACCCATATGTCATCAATGAAAAGAATATGAGAGATCGTTTATGTTTCTATCACTTTTAAGCCTCTTAACCACCCTCCATTTCTATCCTCTTTTACCAGCCTTCTTAGGGTTTCTGCGATGATTAGGAATATAAAAGGGGATAAGGGAAAGCATTGGCGAAGACCATTGGAGGTTCTAAAGAAATGAGAAGGAGCATCGTTCATCAGGATCATGAAAGAGACAATATTTTTCAGTGCTTCATGGAAACCTGCACAGGAGACCTAGCTAAAGCATACACAAACAAATCTTATCAAGAAAAGGAAGAGAGATACACAATGAAGAATGAGAATCAATGTATATTATAATCTGATCAATGAGTGAGTGATCTTCACTCATATAGGAAATGACATCCTATAATTAGGAATGCATGCATATTAATGATGGTATAAAATTAGAAAGTCTAAAATAAAACTAGTGAGTTATCTCCCATTGAACTAGTGTTACTCCCATTGAACTAGTGTGCCGGAAATATAAATTTCTCCAACACCCCCCCTAAACATCACTATGATGTAAAAAATGAGTACCGACTACTAGGACATATTAGGTACTCATGTACATTGCAACTAATGAACACTGAATAAAAGTGAGGAAAGAGGGAAAACCATGTGGGAACAACCCCCCCCCCTCAAAAGACAATGTATCAAAAGAAGAAAAGGCAATTACTAGGAAACAATGTTCTTCACTGAAAGACAATCTTGCAAAGTCTGAAACTTCTTCTCAGTGAATGTCTTGTTGAATATGTCATCATTCTGTTAAGAGGAAGGACAAAATTGTTAATCAATGATCCTGTCATGTACTAAATCTCTGATGAAATGCATGTGGACCTCAATGTGTTTGGTTCGTTGTCTTTGTACTGGATCTCTGCAAAATATCAGTGTACTCTGATTGTCACACCATATGATAATCGGACAGTGAAAATGGATACCAAGATCGGTAAGGAAGTGTTGAAGCCAAAGTGTTTGAATGACACAATTGACTACTCCTATGTACCCAGTCTTTGCGGAAGATAAAACAATGGTTGATTGCTTCTTACTTGACCAACAAATTGGGCCTAACCCCAAACTGAGAGTGTACCCGTACGTGGACTTGTGATATGTGTTATCACCATCCCAATCTTAATCTATGATGCCTATGAGATATAATGCACAACTAGATTCATAGTGAATCCCATAACTCATGGTGCCCTGAACATATCTAAGGATGCACTTGGAAGCCTTCCAGTGCAGATCATGGGGTTCCTGCATGTATCTAGAAACCGCTCCTACTGCATATGATATATTTGGATGGGTGTGAGTGAGATACGTAAGACTCCCCACCAACTATCGATACAAAGTTTTGTCCACTAATGGTGTATCCCCACCATCCTCAAGTCTGATCCCAGATAAGAAGGGTGTAAGTGTAGACTTACAGTCTGTCATGTGGAATCTATCTAGAAGATCCATGACATACTTATCCTGAGAAAGTTTGATGCCAGAAGCATCCTGATTGATCTCAATACCAAGAAAGAAATGTAGTGGACCGATGTCCGTCATAGAGAACCTGTCATGAAAAATATCTTTGACCAAAGAAATGGCTGAAGCAGAGCTACCGATGATCAAAAGATCATCAACATAGAGTACTAATATCATCACAGAGTCAATAGTCCTCAACATGGAAACATTGGAATCATATTTACATCTAACAAAATCATGTCAAAGCAAGTAAGAATCCATCTTTCCATACCATGCTCTAGGTGCCTACTTGAGGCCATAGAGAGACTTCTTCAGTCTGCATACTAAATATGAGTTTTGAATGAATCCCTGTGGCTACTCCATGTAGATCTCATCTGTAAGGTCACCATGGATAAAATCATTCTTCAGATCCATCTCGTGAACTTCCCATCCTTTGGCTACTGCAATGGCTAGATCCAAGCGAATGGAGTCCATCTTTGCTACAGGAGCAAAGTTCTCATCATAATCTATCCCATGAATCTGCTGAAATCCTTTTGCAACTAATCTGGCCTTGTACCTGCTCACCTGACAATATGCTGATCTCTTGGTCCTGTAGACCCATTTGCATCTGACAAGTTTCCTCTCTGGTGGAAGTGGAACCAGATCCAAAGTCTTATTCTCTAGGAGAGAGTCATGATGCTCCTGCATGGCTACTTCCCATAGTGGATTTCTAACAAACTCACTGTAGGTATGTGGATCAAAAGATTGAACCATATATAAATGCATGGGAATAACTCTTTCAGAAGCTGAAAGTACATGAGAAGGATCCACATGTTGAGATCGAGTCCTCTGCAAATCAAATGGATCCCCTGCAAGGTTACCTGCTGCTTGAAGTGTGGAATGTACCCACTTGGAAATTTGCTGAATCTCCAATGTTCTCTCCTCATTTGGTTGTACAACTTGTTCATCTGCATGTACAAAATCCTCTTAATTTGTGTCTGAATATGTAACATCTGAGTCTTTGGAATCATAATCTCTAATTTTTGGAACTAATGGAAGCACAAGAGTCTCTGCATGTTGCACTGAATATGCATGCAAAGGACTCTCCTCAAACTGAACAATGCGCTCAATGATGAGTCGATCTGTAGAGGGATCAATCAATATGTACCCCTTCACATCATCTGGATATCCCACAAATATGCAAGGTGTGCTCTGTGGATCTAAGGCTTTCTTCTTTTCACAAGGAATATGGGCCCATGCTCTAGATCCAAAGATACAGAAGTGTGTGACATCTGGTTTGTCACCTGTTCTGTATGTAAGTAGCACAATTAAGTTCCTTGGCCCAAAGCTTGGAAGGAAGTGATCTTGCATGAAAAATGCAACTGGTCATCTCCTTGAGAGACTTGTTCTTCCTTTTAGCAACTCCATTCTGTTGTGGAGTGTATGGAACTATGTGCTACAACTGGATACCACCTTCATGATAAATATTCTGAACATCTTTGTTGATATAATACCCTAAATTGTCTGTACGGAGGATATTGATTTTCTTCCTAGTTTTTGTCTCTACTACAACCTTGAAGTCTTTGAGATGCTAAAAAAATTTAGACTTTTGTCTAAGAAAATAAAACCAAGTATAGTGTGAGTAATCATAAATAAATGTAAGAACATACCTTGATTTGTTGATGGACAGATGTGGAAATGGACCCATGAGATCACTGTGAACAAGATCCAAGGAAGAGGAGGCTCTCCTTGCCTTCCACTTTTCAAATTTCTCTTCAGGATGCTTTCCAAGAATGCATCCTTCACAAACCCCTTCAGAAAATTGAATGTCTGGCAAGCCTTTGACCATTCCTTGCTTGGAAAGTCGTTGCATGTAACTAAAGTTTAAATGACCAAATCTCTCATGACATACTCTACTACTATCATTAGCATGTGTAAGTAGCAAAGAGGAGTCATATTCAATAAACTTAGTGAACTTAGACAATCATGATTTGTGATTTACCTCACCAAATGCAATAATGGAACTGTTATGCATGTCAAGTACAATAACCGAATCTGATGTAAATTCAACCCTTTTACCTGTTTGAGTGATCTGATAAAATGAGAGAAGATTTATAGAAATCTTTGGAACATGTAAGACATTCTCAAAACTTCCATTAGGGAGTTCCACTCTTCCCTCTCCTACAACTACTATTGGAGTATCATCCCCCATGAGAATAGGAGGCATAGATGATTTTAGGGGCGAAATTTCGCTCATGGGCGAAATTTAGGGGCTTCCAATTTTTTATTGGGCGAATTTTTTGTATTAAAGTCATTTTTTAAAACTTATATCATTAACCCATAATTTATTTTAGGGGGAAAATCGTGTACAGGGTTAGCCCTTGTTTTTAGGAGAGATAGAGGAAAGATATATATATTTCGCCCCTGAAATTTGGAGGGACAAGCTTCCATTAGCCAAATTTCTAGAAGTATGGGATTTTTTTATAGCTTCTTCGCCCTGCCATTTGGTAAAATCGGAGTTTATGGTTTAATTCACCCAGATTTTGTGGTATGGGCACTGAGTAGCTACATTTTGGCCCTCCCACCTGGTATAAATTGTATGGCATCTGCCCAGGGTTAAAATCATGGCTTTGTTACCTGTCTGGTTCGTTGGTGAGAACTACAGAGTCTACTATCTAGTGACCATCCAGAAAATCTCTAAATCGCCAAGGCCCAGTTTACATATATTGAATTTTCGTGTTTATTTCCCCTTTATGGAACGAAAAGAGGGCAAGAGATGCTAGTGGTGGAGCCACCTGTTCAGAGCAGAATTTGTTACAGTTATTAGCCTGGTGGTTCGTGGACCCGCCCGTTCAGAGCAGAAGAAACTCGGAAGGTGCCGTGCGAGGCTTTGGCGGTGAATAATTATCAGGGTTTCAACTTTGCAAATGTTTTGATAGGTATTTACTAGTTACCTGGTCCTTCATCTTTAAATTCCTTAAAGATATTTATTTAAATTGTATGACAAAAACTGCAGACTTGGAACCAAATCCGTTTTGTCACAAGGGTGTGTATTTTCACGTTTTTTTATTTTGTTTATACTTATATTTTTTTATTTGGATCCCCATTCCATTTCCCTGCCGTGTGCACCCAATCTCCAGCCAAGCTTTTATCCTTTTTCCAATCAAA
Source organism: Picea glauca (assembly GCA_000966675.3). Taxonomy (NCBI): domain Eukaryota; kingdom Viridiplantae; phylum Streptophyta; class Pinopsida; order Pinales; family Pinaceae; genus Picea; species Picea glauca. Next base: position 180,794 of record JZKD02S0262180.1, read on the forward strand.
TTGCACCCAACGACTTTTCCAGCTATCTATATTTGTAAGGTAAGAAAATTGTTAGCAAGTTTTAATACGAAATTACCAGTCCAATACAAATAAATCCTAAATGAAATACAATCATAAAACACATGTAACATCCAATGAAGACAACCACAAC
>JZKD02S0262180.1:195732-209666 GCA_000966675.3 Picea glauca
TATATATACATTTTATATTATTGATAAAATAGCCTTCAATTTTTCCTATGTATCATGGGGATTCACCCATTTATTATACATATAAATTTAGGGGGGGTTCTTAAAATCATCCCTGCTAGGAGGTCCAGAGCATGAACTCAAAGAAGTAAAAACTTCCTCTTTAGCTGCCATATGATGTGATGCGCCATAATATATAATCCATGAATAATATGAGGAATTAATTGAAACCAGAGCATGATGATTACCTTTCTTAGGCACATGGTATTCTTCCTTATTCTTTTTGGCTCCTTCAGGAATGAGGTCTCCAAGGTTATTCTTCTGAAGTACCTGTGTCATAAGATTGATTTTCTTCTTCATGCATGTGGATTCTTCATGATTCAGTTTATTGCAATATGTGCACTTATTTCCCTCCTTCTTCTTCCCTTTGGAATTTGAAGAATCTTTGGAACTTGAAGAATCCTTGAAAGGTTTGGAATATCCCTCCTTCTTTGACTCTGGATGTAATAGCTCCTTTTGTTTATGCTTCCATTTTTTATTGGATGACCCTTTTCCATCATGCATGGTGAGTGCATGTGCTTTGGGATATTTCATGAGGCCCATCTGTATGAGTTTCTTCTTCTCTTGTGTGAGAGACTCAATGAACTGAGCCATCGTAGGCATTTTCCAATTTGCTCCCAAAAGACATCTTCCATAATGGAAATTGGAGACATAAACAACATATTCTGGTCCTATCTTGGCCAAGACTGTTAGAATAAGTTGTTTATCTTGTGTAGACTTTTCAATACGACATTCACCCAAGTTCAAAATCAAAAAATTAAATTTAGTAAAGAAATCATGTATATTATCAAAACTTTTAGGGTATAAGGTATTCAACTCTACCTCATGCATATGACCTCGCATATCATCCTACTTTCCAAAGATTCCTTCCAAGATGGTCTAGATCACGTTTGGAGTCTTACATGTGACAACATGAAACCATATATAAGTGGATATTAACTCAAGAAGTAGTCCTGTGGCCTCATCCTTACGGTTCACCCATTTGGTCTTCTCAAGTGCTGATGTAGGTTCTATTTTTGTCGCCATCGTCAAATTATACAGTCATTTTCTTTTGAGTTGGAATGTAGCCTTCAGATCCCATTAAAAATAGTTTTATGATGTGAGTATTATCACCAGAATTGATTGAATTTCTTTCATCTTCTCCATCCCTGCTATTGATTCTGAAAAGATCCTGAAAACCTAGATCGTGGATTCCGAGATATGATTGACGGTTCTATGACTACTATAGATATGGTAAAACAAATGTATCTCCTAAAATACGATGTGGGTTTTGGATATTGTTGGTTAGCATGAGCACCCCTATGTTATACATCTCTGGTCAAAATTTCATCCTGACCCAGATCACAGATTTTGAGACATGGCTATTTTATTGCAGAAACCCTATTTTTGGAAGGCTGCTGAATCGTCACACCCTAGAGAAGGATGAAGTGTGATGATACTAAATGATTTCACCCTATTGAAGGAAACAATGTGATGATTTTCAAAAACTAAATCGTCTCACCCCGAATGAAGAAAACAGTGTGACGACATCGCACCTTTGCTGTGTATAGCTTGCGATGATTCCAATCGTCGCACCTTTCGATAGGGGTAGGCTGCGACGATTGTGGAAAATCGGTTTAATAAAATCCTCTTTCATTCTTCTCTATATTTTCTGGGTTTCTCCGAGTAGCCCGACTCTAGTACCATGTCAGTGTTTCATGGAAACCTGCATAGGAGACCTAGCTGAAGCATACAAAAACAAAGCTTATCAAGAAAATGAAGAGAGATACACAATGAAGATTGAGAATCAATGTATATTATGATTGGATCAATGAGTAAGTGATATTCACTCATATAGGAAATGACATCCTATAATTAGGAATGCATGCATAATAGTGATGGTATAAAATTAGAAACTCTAAAATATAACTAGTTAGTTAACTCCCACTAAACTAGTGTTACTCCCACTGAGCTAGTGTGCCGAAAATATAAATTTCTCCAACAATATTAAGGCTAACCATTATCCATTTTACCACTTTGAGGTTCATACCCAAATCGATGAGGACTAGCCGAAGGAAGGTCCAATTTACATGATCATAAGATTTTGACAGGTCCAACTTATAGAAGGCAACTTTAAGTTTTTTTTTTTAACTGAATGTAGAGGCTCTTGTGCTAAATCCATTATGTCATGAATATTCCTATTTTGTAGAAAGATAAATTGTTCATCACTTATTACCTTACTGAGGATAGGTCTTAATCTCCATGAAAATATTTTTGTAATCATTTTGTAAGTCACATTGCAACAAGAGATTGGGAGGTAGTTCTCGAGCGTTTCGATGTTCTTGTTTTCCACGATAAGGAACATGAAAGTTTTGTTAAGCGGGACGAAAATTCTTCCAGAAGATTGAGATTCTTTGATCATGAGGAGTAAATCTTCCTTTAAGAAGTCATAGAATAATTTGAAAAACTCCATTGGAAAACCATCCAGGCCAGGACTTTTACCACTTTGCATTGAGAAAAGGGCTACTCTTACCTCATCTACTGAAACTTATTTTAGAAGGAAAAGGTTCATATCCTCGAACAATAAGGACTAGAATTTTGCCACTACTTGAAGGATTTCTTAGATGGGGAAACCTTCCAGGGTTGAGAAGAGGTATTTAAAGTGACAGACCCCTGCCTCTGCTTTTTCTAGGAAGGAACTTACTCAGATTCCTTCTTCAATATTGATCTCCGATATAGTGTTTTGGTTTTGTCTTTGGTTGGAAAAATTATGTAAGACTTTAGTGTTGTTATCCCCAACTTTGAACCAAAGGGCTTGACTTTTAAGATTCCATTCCTCTTCTTCGCGTTTTAACCACTCGTTTCATTTTTTCTCCAAACACCTTAACTCTTCCAGTAGAGTCGGCATAAGGGGTACCCTATCTAGTCTGCTGCCAAGTTTGGAAAGATCATTTTCAATCTCAAAGATATCCTTTTTATGTTTATCTTTCCATTTTGGAATCCAATTATTTATAGTTTCTTTGGTGTTCTTCATATTTTTCTCAAATTGAATCATTAGAGGCTCATTGCTGTTGACTTGTATCTTCTTGCAAGTTGAGGAGACTAAGTTTTGAAAATCACAGTCGTCAAACCAAACTTTATTGATTTTTAATGGCGAGGGGGGAAGCAGCAAGTCTAGGTATCCATCTCAAAGAGACAGGGAGATGGTCTGAGCTCCCTCCTTCTTCTATTTTTTAAATGAATCTTAGTCCCTTCTCCAAAAAAAATTCTATTTCTAGGAATCTATCGAGTCATTTCACAACTTCATCTCTCCTTGTGCAAAAATTTATCCAAGTCGAAGTGAGCTTTACAGGTTCCATGTTCGTTAGATTTACAAATTCCAGAAAGGATAGAAAAAAACCACTTCTTCGATCCTCTTTTGGACGGGGTCCCCAAACTTCTCTTAGCAAGAGAGTGAAATTCATATCTCCTCCAATGACCATTAATGAGTCATTAAAAACTCCTTCACTTTTCAGGTTTCCCAAAAGGGAATTCTATCAGTGTAAGGACTGTAGATATTTATGATAGAGAAAGTGTAGTCAACATATTTATGTTTTAGGTTCATAGAAATGGAGGATATTGAAGAATACGAAGAAATGGATTTAAAATATGGACTCCAACCTTTCAATAAACCACCGAACTGACCTTTAGTGTCGACCGCACTAAAATCCCAATCTTTTAACTAGGGGATAATAACCTTTATTGCTACTTTCCCTTTACACATTGTCTCATGTAGTAAAAGAACATAAAGATTAAGGTTCAACATAAAAATTTTGAGTGCTAATTGCTTCTGAGGGCCCCCAATCCCTCTTGCATTATAGGAGAAAAATATCATTTTTTCATAGGGGATAAGGATTTCCCCGCTCTAAGGGCCCTTGTGATGGTGGCCTGGGTGCCTTTTCTAATTTTTGTTGTTGTGATTTCTTTAGCTTTCGAAATACGATAATTTCTTCCAGTGGTAGACATTTGAGGGGCGTATAAGGATAAACCTCCTTTGGATGGGGAAACTTCCTTCTCATGAGAATTCTCATGACAATGTACCATATGAGAATTCTCATGAGAAGGTAGTACAACCAAATGAGTGACAACATTGGAGAAATTTCTATTTTCGGCACACTAGTTCAGTGGAAATAACACTAGTTCAATCAGAGATAACTCACTAGTTTTATTTTAGAATTTCTAATTTTATACCATCACTATTATGCATGCATTCCTATTTATAGGATTTCCTTGCCTATATGAGTGAATATCACTCACTCATTGATCATATCATAATATACATTGATTCTCATTCTAAATTGTGTATCTCTATTCCTTTTCTTGATAAGATTTGTTTGTGTATGCTTTAGCTAGGTCTCCTGTGCAAGTTTCCATTAAGCACTGACAAATATTGCCTCTTTCGCGATCCTGATGAACGATGCTCCTTCTCGTTTATTTAGATCCTCCAAAGTCCTTCACCAATTCTATCCCCTATCCCCTTTTATGTTCCTAATCATTGCAGAAACCCTAAGTAGGCTCGTAAAAGAGGCTACAAATGAAAGGTGGTTAAGAGGCTTAAAAGTGACAGAAACATAAGAGATATCTCATCTTCTCTTCATTGATGACATCCAGATAAGTATCTATGGATCATTGAGGGATGTGTCTTCCCTCAAGAAAAATTTAGACTTGTTCTGTAAGGCGAGTGGCATGAATATTAACTTGGAAAAGTCTTGTTTACTAACCAATGTGTGTTCGGGGGTTAAAGTAACCTCCTTTCTCCACCTTCTTCCTATCCAATAAAAATATTTTGAGCAGGGTTTAAATACTTAGGCTTACATCTAAAGCCTGAAAAATATAAGAAGTTAGATTGGACCTGGCTTATCCGAAAGGTGGAAGTGAGTATCGACTCTTGGGTTTTCAGAACTTTGTCCCAAGGAGGCAGAATAGCTTACTAAAGTCTGTTCTGGAAAGAATTCCAGTATACTAGAACTCAATAGCATCCACTTCCAAAGGAATCTTTGACAAGATGAAAAATCTCAGTAGTCATTTTTTATGGGCCGAAAACAATGTTACACGGTGGTTACATTTAGCTAAGTGGTCCTCTTTAGTTTCTACCAAATATTTTGGTGGTTGGGGTATAAAAGATCTCCGCCTTTTTGCGAGAGCCTTGGCTGGAAGGAAACTTTGGAGGCTTTCGGTAGGGAACTCGCTCTAGACCAAACTAATACAATCTAAATATTTTCCTAACCTCTCAGTCATCGAATGGTTAAGGAAACCAAACAAGTCCTATAAAGGATCCATAGTGTGGAAATATATGGTCGAAACCTTCTCACTCGTAGTAGAATGGTTGGTATGGAAAATAGGAGAAAGGTCAGGTTGGGAGAGGACCCCTGGTTGGGAGCAGGAAACTCCTTCAGACTTTCTTCACCTCTCATCCTTTCCTTAAGGAATAATAACAATATTTCTCTTCATGAATCCTGCATTGGTTTCCCCTAGACTCAAGGATCAGCAGGCAAGAAATACGTGACCACCTTAGATATTCTGGAGGCTCTTCATGTGAATGGAACTCATTTTTGTCTCGATTGTGAGAAAACCTTGTCACCCTAACACAAGATGTCGAGGATTATTTATGTTGGTCCTATAACTCAAGAGATGGATCCTTCACAACCAAATTGGGATACAAAGCTTGGTAGGAGGAAAGGAAAAACTTCCAACCACAATAGTGGTGGAAGATTTTGTGGACATCCAAGGGACCTTTGCGGTTTAAAATTTTGATGTGGTTGACCTTAACCAACAAATTGTTGACTTGGGATAACCTGGAGAAAAGGAATCGGCATGGTCCAAACCGTTGTATAATGTGTAAAAAAAACTCTAAATATGTTTCTCACCTTTTTGTATCATGCCCCTTTGCAAGTCAGGTTGCTTCAACTCTAAAAGAAAAGCTCAAAATATTCCTTCCCTTTGTTGTTCCTGAGTTTATACTTTAAGTCTCTAAAGTATATCGTCAAGGCATCTGTAAATATAAAGGTAATTAAAGGGTAAAAATCAAAAGGAAGGATAAGTTAGAGTTGGTTTCCCAACTGCCTCTGTCTAGCTTCCCTTTGTTCTTGGATGCTAATATATCTCTCAATAGCTGCCCATGAACGTTCTAATTCAACCCGATTAGTCATTGTTTGCATAATAGTATTAAAAAGGTTCAAAGCAATGCTAGTTTGATCTTGGAGACCAGGTTCTATGTTGGGCTGTCTATTATTTGGGATAGTCATGGAGAGTAAAATTTTATTTAATTTTGAAAGAATTTGATAAATTGTTGCTTCAGTTTTTAAGGGATGAAAATAGGAAAAATAGTTTTGAAATTCAAAATAATAACATAATAACAGTTGAAGTCGTTTCCTGGACTTGAAACAATTTTGAGAATAGTAAAATAACAAAGAAATACTGCTAAAAAAATATGAGGCTTTAATCACGAAAGAATCTCATATTGTAATAGGAAGTAAAGAGGAAAACGAGATTTCTAATGAAGTTTTAAATATTATCATTCAAACGATCTACAGGTCTTAAAATTACTGATAGCAATTTCAGAGGAAAATTTGTAAAAAATTTGATAACCAAATCAATTCAAACTACAAAAGATGTATGAAATAAACTTATAGTTGATCATTTATTAGAAAGACATAGAGAGAGAAACATAGAAATATATTGTAAACAGGGTTAAAGAACACATAGATTCAAGTTGATAGAATTCAGAATCTCATCTGCATTATTTATATCACAATGGATTGAAAACTTTTAATACAATCCACTCTCCTCAAAACCCTAAGCCCTTTCTCGGTCTTGTGAAAATATATTTATACATGATCACCAAATAGTTTTCCCGTTGGTGATTAACTAACTTCCTAAGACTAACAGTTAAATGAATGAACAATGTCAAACCCTTTACATTTCTATTTTAACTACTTTGTTATTTCAATAATGAAAATATACAAAACAATATTTCATGTCTGCGTTGACGAACTTCCTTCTTCTGTCTTAAGACAGTGAATACATTTTCCCAAAACCTTCTCCAAAAATCTGGGAGCTTCTGGTATATCTTTTGCCTCAAATATGAAGAAATTTTTATGTAATTCGGCTAGATGATCTTCAATTATCTTCCTTGTGAACTTAATAGTTTGCAACTTTAATTTCAACATCACTATCCATTTGTCAATTTCGGTGACATTGATTACCTTTATTTTGGGATATCCACCTGCATTTCCTCCAGATCTTCCTTGAATCTTAACTAGTGCTTGACAATGTTAATTTCTCCTAATGACCCCGAACAGTTGTTTTTTCCAATGTTCAAAGAAGCTTTTTCTAAAAGATCAAAAATTCCTTGACAATCATCATTGACCTCTTTGGTTATTCTTTTGTTTTCTTTCGGGTCTGCCTCCCATACCTTGAGTATTACATCTCCTTTAACCTGCTCTGAAATAGATAATTTTTGAATCTTTTCAACCTCCTCCTTTGTTGAAAGGGCCACTTCTTTTTGGAAAGTCGTCCTGGCTATTTTCACTTCTCTTTCTTTCAGGAGAATGTTCTCCAAAGATTTACTTGTTTCCTGAAAGTAATTCTGAATAAATTCCAGACTTAAAAACACTCCATGTTGTTCCTCTTCTATCTTCAAATGTATTCCCAATACCTGGACCTGAAAATTTTCAAGCTCTACCACTTGATTTGAAATGGAACTAATCATATCTTGTAATTGTTTATTTGTTTCTTCTTGCTTTAGGACCTGTGCCTAAGTGACCTGTATTTTCTGATTTGCTTCCTCTAAGCTTGATTTTAGTCTCTGAATCTCTTGAATGTCATTCAATATAGCTCGTTCTAGACCCTTTTTTATCCCCCAACTGATATTTCTTTCAGTCTCCTTTAATTGATCCTATAGCTGAGCTATCATTTGTTCTTTCTTCTCCAACATAGTTGTCAAACTACCCACAAAGTATAAATTCGTCGATGCTAAGGCTCCCATTGTGCCTGCTATCTCTGTAGCGAATTCTCCCTCTTTAATTTTTTGTCCATCTATAATGATTTTGTGCTTTTTAATCATCATATCTCCTCTTGGATGCATTTCCTGTTTTAGGATAGCCTTTCTCTTCTTACTGAAAAAATAATTGGAAGGAGGGATCTCATCTCTAGAAATAGGCTCAATATTACTTGCATATAGAGCTCCCTCTTGGAGGTTTCCATAAGTAGACTACAATGGATTCAAAGAGGTAATGGGACTTCCAATTTCCGTCGATGTTGTTCCTCCTATTTTTTTTGGAAAACTCTCAGGGATTTCTAAGGGTGTTTCCAACTCCTTTCCTTTCCCTGTCTCTGATTTTTCTGTCTGAGGGACTCCTGTTTCCTATGAAGGCATTTCACTCTCCTTCATTTTTCCCTTTGTATTAGATTTTTCCTGTACATCTGTTTCAAAGCCTAAAGGAGGCCCTTCCTTCTCTGGAGGAGGAGTCATGGATTCAACTTGCAAAAATTTTGGCAAACAACTTCGCCTGTGACTTTGGAAGGATATAAAACCATTCTACAAGTCGGGTGATAAGGCTCGTACCCTGTTCAGTACCTCTTCATTAGTTTTAACCTCCTCGAATATATCATCATAAAAAGATTGTTCATGTTCATAAGCTTTCAAATTACAGTGCATCAAATGTCTACTTACTAATTGATAAGGGTCATGCTTTCTGTGCTCAATATCTACTAGTTTTATCTACTCTAATGCCTCAGATTTTACTTTAGAATGGCCAAGGTTTAGTAATGAAAATTTCTCGACATAAACAGGGAAGATTGGCCAGGATTTATTTTGAGCTACCTTTAGCTCTATCCCAATACCACCTTTTACTATTTGATATGCTACCTCCCTCAATACCAGTCTGTCCAGGAGGAATTTCGAAAGTACGTGAGGGGGAATTGAGCATCCATAGACCCTAATATAAGAGAAGTTTTCATCAACAAACCAATCAGCTATTGCTTTGAGATTTCCTGAGACTGACTCAAAAATGTGAGGGGGTTCACAGCCATGAAACATTTTATGCATTGGAATAATTATGAAATGGCAAATTTCATAAAACGCATTTTTAGCATTTTCTTCCCATAGCACAGAGTGATATTCATGAATGGGTTCAGGACAAGTTATGTTCCAACTCCAATTCATTAAGGGAAAAGGAGTGACAAAGAAAACTACATCCATAATGTACGCTGACATGTAAAAGGCCACTGATTGACCTTTAGATTTTTCAACTTTATAATTTGAAACTTCTTAAGCTAGGTTATCAGATAGAATCTTACTCTAGTTGAAAGTGTATCCTTCTGAAGCTTCTTCTAAAAAGGGCACCCATTCTATAGAAAAATGGAAAGGATCCTTTTTCCCGAAAAGTATATAAATCATAATGGCTACATAGACCATGTATTCATTCAAAGATGTCATGGCATAAACCCCATGGGCATCGGCCCTAAACTTTTATGGACATCTCCATCATTCTCTAATTAAATTGAGATAAGTTCGATCTGCCTCAGTACACTCTTTCCTTTGAAATTCAACTAAAAATTTGGCATTAAAAGTGTACTTAGGATTTGGTGAGTGCTTATACATTAGTTGTATATGTTCTAGCCTGAATGAGCCTACAACAACCCCTTGATCATTTAAAATGCTCCTCGTCGAAATATCAATCTTTTCAAAGGCCCATTTGATCATGTCATTATGCGCAATAAGCCAAGGGCGTGCCACGATCTTATGAAGCTCTGATTCTGCTACATCCCAGAAGTGATTCTCGGAATCAGTAGGAGAATTATTGATTTCGTATTCCAGGAATTCAGAGATTTGTGTCCAAGATTTAATTGAGTCGATGGCGTGTGGTGTAGTGTCGGATATGATATCTCCTTCATGTGTATCTTCACTCTTCTTTGGTGCTTTCTTTGGTGCCATGACTTCAAGTTAGATGGAAAACTTGTCACAGAGAAGGAGTGTATGGGCTCGGCTGAATGCGTCTTATGCTTGATAGTATGAAACAAAATATGTTGCGAAACACAGACCTTTGAACTCTTTTTTAATTCATTTAACGATGCAGGTACCGACGCAGCTGAAAAGAATTCAATACATTGAATGCAGTGGATATTTACTAAGATACGCATTAGTGTCACATATCATAAGTTATCCTTTATTAAAGTGGTCGTGTTTTGGCGCTTTTGAATTTAAAATTCAAAAAATTTCATTCGATCAGAAACCAGAACATGAACAAAACCTAAAAAGATTGATTGTCATTAATCATGCTTTCAAAACAAAGTTAATTTAGACTAATCACAGATTAAGAGTCAAGATTTCATGTTTCGAGATTTCGAGGATCAAGTTGACAAGAGGTATGTTATCACTGAATCCCGATTTCCAAAATCCCGAAATCACGACAATATTAAATTAGGACTTAAATTTGTTTTAGCAAAATAATTGATCAGTATTAAGCATTTAGGGATTTCGGGGATCGTGTTGACAGGAAGTATGTCATCGATGAATCCTGATTTTCGAAATTGTGAAATCATTAACTTAAGTTGTGAATTTTCATTTTAGTGAATTAATTAATCAGGATTAAGGACTGACCTCCAAAACAGAATTAATTTAGACTAACACAGATTTTGAGTCGGGATTTCGCATTTCGGGATTTCAAGGATCGAGTTGACAAGAGGTATGTTATCGCTGCATCCCAATTTCCGAAATAGTGATATGACTAATTTACTTTTAATAATTACTTACTTCAACTTTTTGGGAAATCGGGGATCTGGATTTCGCTATTCGATATGTATTAAAACCTATGTTCTTAATAAACCCCGAGTCCCGAAAAACCCTTTTTTATTAGTCTAATTTTTTTCTTTTTATTATTATTAGAATAAAATCTGTCAGGATTTTGGTATCGGCCCTTTGGAAATGAAAGTGAGGGTTATGCTTCTTGAAAATCCGAAACACAAGAAAGGAATGCTTTAGTCTTCAATCTAAAAAATTTAAAATATGTTTCAACACCCTTGATGAATGTTACAAGCTTTGGAGACAGGACAAATCGTTAAAACTATATGCAGGACTTCCATGCATTTTGGTTGCAAACGTATGGTGGGCTCAAAACGTGGCACTTTTTAAGGATAAATGAATGACACTAGAAGTGATCACAAACTTAACACTAGATCAGACAACAAATACCAAAGAAGACCAGAAAAAACAAAAACAGAGGGTCCCCACCTTCCCTGTTCTGGATTACTCGGTTTCATGGGGCTATTTCGATGGTGTCGGCCAAGGAAACCCACCATCTATTAGCGTAGGTGTAGTTACGTTCCTTAATCAAAACCATTACATTAACATCATGTATGTTCTAAGAGGGGGCTCCAATAATAAAGCTAAACTCATCCCTTTATGGACCCTCCTAGAGACAAAAAAACAAAAGTTTATCAGGAAGCTTCAGTTAATGGGAGACTCAAAATTGGTGATTGACTGGGCCAAAGGAAAAATATCCTTTCAAAACATCAACTTGGCCAATATTTTGAGAAACATAAGAATCTCTTTTCAATCTTTTGATTGGTTGTCTTTTCAACATATTCTGAGAGAATTCAATGTAAAAGCAAATGAACTCTCAAAGAAAATCTACAACTGCAAATAGGGGCCTTCAGGTACTATGAATAGTTTGAAGGCACTGAAAAAGAAGCAATGGAATTCTAGTTGTAACTCTTTTTAAAAGGAATTGTAAATGATACCGGGAATCAAAGAAAGTACAAAAAGTTAAGGTAGCACTTTGAACAGAAAGACAATTGTAGTCTCGGGATCCTTTTTGAAACAGACAGGATGGAATCCTTTTAAGGCAATTTTGTAAGAATGAAACATGTATATTATATGAATATAAAAAACTTTTTTTCTATGGAAAAAAAATTGTAAATTAAATTAATTAAAAAAAAAAAAAAACATTCAAACCTAGCATTACAAACATAACCACAAAAGAAAATAATTTTATTAATGCATATAATTATATATAGTTTTATTATTTTTTCTAACAAAATTTAAAATTTTATTGGTTTTATGATTGGAATTTATTGATTTATTGATGAAGTAAATTATATATAGTTTTATTATTTTTTCTAATAAGATTTAAACTGGGATTCCCTTGAATAGTTCCTAAACTGGGATTCACGACCTCCTCTCTCGCTACAACCATCACATCTTTCTTATTAGGAGGGGTAGGACTGTTCTCAAGCACGTGTGAAGGATGGGAAATACGAAGAAGGAGGAAGCTTGGTTAACACTCCATCTAAGAGCCTCCTTTCAAATGCGTCTAGAGAGAAGAATATAACCTCTGGTCCTGAAGCTTCAGAAACGCTTTCCCCCTCCATCCCCCGAAGGAGCCCGATTCTCAGGCCTTCCACAACTCCTCTGCGCTCCCAGGATAAGAATACAAAAGGACCTATGAAGAATACAACCAAGTGTATTCTAGAAAAAAGAGGCCAGGTGAATATGGTTAGGATAATACATGGTTGTTGCGGACATAGCCAATTTCCATGGAAAAATACTAGTGGGAAGGTTCATAAGTAATACACCTAGTCTTCAGGCCTTGCAATCCTCGTTAGAGAACCCTTGGTCTCATGTTTTAGGGTATGCGTCGGAAGCCCAAGTTCTAACTAAGTTTGGAACTCCTTTCTATGTAATTCAACAATAGATAGAGACAAGTAGTTGTGCGGTAAATGGCCGTGAGGGATGTTAGGCATGTTCTTAAGCCTTGGACAGTTTAATTCGACATAGAGAGCGAACCTGTATCCCAAATGAAGGTTTCAGACATACTTATAGGCCTACCCTTGGCCTTCTAGACTAGAGAAACTATGGAAGTAATAGGGGATAAATTAGGGCCCTTTGTGGGTCTAGAACCCAACTGGGCCTTCAAAAAAGACAGGCTCTAGGCATGGATTCAAGTACAGGTGAATGTCATAGATGGATTGATTGGGAACCTAGACCATGTCCTAGGTGAAATAACTTGTCACCAAAAGGTATATTATTGGTGAATTCCCTTCATATTCCATGCATGCCATGAAATTGGGAACTTGTGAGCAGACTGCAAGTGATTACTTCTAGAAAACCTCCCTGTAAAGAAAATGTGGGTGAAAAAATATACTTGCAACAGATGAGAGAAGGTCCAGGTGGTATTGACAAGATTTTCTAAGGAATTTTTCTTGGACCCGGGGACAGTCAAAGCTTCCAGCTCCAAAATGGGAAATATTGTCCGCCAGGCTGCCCAAACAGGTATTTTCATAGAATGAGTGATCGGAGGGTCACTGTTCTCTCTCACAATTAACAACTGAGTATGATTTCTGTTAGTGAAACAGACTCATTATGAAGAATTAGTTAGCGTTTCAGATGACGATTCAGTTGCTGAGACAATTGTCGTTGTTCTTGCCAAAGGAGATGGGAAGTGGAACCGTCATAGCAGAATGTATAAAAGAAAACGAGTGACATTGTATGGGGTTGGTGGTTCTGTGTGAAAAAGAATGAAATAGTAAGAAAAGGAGAAAGGAGAAGGAGTTAAGGATGAAGTCGAATTGAGATACAGAATGAAATGAACTGTATATGAGGATTGGAGAAAAGGACAGGTAGAGCAGATGAAATATCGAGCAGAAGAACAGAACGAGTTGAAGAAGAGTAGAATGGCAAAAACGAGAAGATGTTGAGCATGAAATTTTGATGGAGCAGAGAAGAAGCAGAACAGAATGATAGAGCAGAGCAGAACGATAGAGCAAGCAGCAGAAGACAAGATGTACAGAACAAAGTAAAATTGGTATGAACTGACTTATCTGTAAAGTTGAATGTTTATTTAGTTAATTGATATTTT
>JZKD02S0262180.1:220937-231876 GCA_000966675.3 Picea glauca
GGGGGGGGGAAGAATATGTCAAGGATCAGGGGAAATTTTAGGGATAGGGGAGGGAGGGAGGTCTGAAGTTCTGGAGGTAGAAAAGGAAGAAGGTTCTATACTAGAGTAGAGGGGGTAGAGGGTAGAGGAGGGGGGACCAACAAAACAATGGGAGGAGAGGAGGAGGAAGGGGTTGGATGGGGATCTGTAGGATTGGTCTGAGGGGAGGGAAGAGATGAGAGAAAAACCAAGGGCGAGTGGACCAACCCCTCAGAACTGCCGATATTCTTAGGATAAAAATTCTCAAGTGAAGGAGAAGAAAGATAGATGAGGGCCTCTGTGAAAATACCTATTTGGGTGGCTTGGCAGAAAATATTTCCCATTTTTGAGATGGAAGCTTTGACTATCCTCGGTTCCAAGAAAAAATCCTTAGAAATTAATGTCAATACCACCTCGACCTTCTCTCATCTATTGCAAGTAGATTTTTTCACCCACATTTTCTTTACAGGGAGGTTCTCTAGAAACAATCACTTACAGTCTACTCGCAAGTGCCCAATTTCATGGCATGCATGGAATATTAAGGGAATTTGCCAATAATATACCTTTTGGTGCCAAGTTATTTCACCTAGGACAAGGTATAGGTTCCCAATCAATCCATATATGACATTCACTTGTACTTGAATCCGTGCCTAGCGCTTGTCATTTTTGGAGGCCCAGTTGGGTTCTAGACCCACGAAGGACCTTAATTTATCCCCTATTACTTCCGGAGTTGCTCTAGTCTAGAAGGACAAGGGTAGGCCTGGATGTATAGCCAAAACCTTCATTTGGGAGACAGGTTCACGCTCCAGGTCAAATTAACTATCCAGGGCTTAAGAACAGGTCTAATAGCCCCCACGACCATTTACCGCACAACAACTTGTCTCTATCTTTTGTTGAATTGCAGAGAAAGGAGTTCCAACCTCTAGTTAGAATGTGGGATTCCAATGCATACCCTAGAACATAAGACCAAGTGTTCTCTAACAAGGATTGCAAGGCCTGAAGACTAGGTGTCTTATTTGTGAACCTTCCCACTAGTAGTTTTCCATGGAAATTGGCTAGGTTTGCAACAACCAGGTATTATCCTACAACAATATTCACCTGGCCTCTTTTCTCCATAATACACATGGTTGTCTTCTTTGCAGGTCCTTTCATATTCTTCTCCTGGGAGCACAGAGGAGCTTGGAAGGCTTGAGAACCGAGCTACTTCGGGGGTTGGAGGGGGGAAAATTTTCTGAAGCTTCAGAACCAGAGGTTATATTCTTCGCTCTAGATGCATTTGAAAGGAGGATCCTATATAAAGTGTTAACCAAGATTCCTCCTTCTTCGTATCTCTCATCCTTCACACATTCTTGAGAACAATCCTACCCCTCTTAACAAGAAAGATGTGATGGTTACAAAAAGCGAGGAGGTCGTGAATCTCGGTTTAGGAATTCTTCGAGGGAGGGGAACACTCTTCCACATGACGAGATATGATCATAGTCCACCTCTTCCTCCTCAAAAGGTGCCATATGTCTACCCCTTGTTCTAGGGCCTGACCTTAGAAGTGAGATGTGGCAATAGCAAGAGTGGACCACTGAATGGAGGTGACAAGGGAGAAGGGGTAAGGGTACGAGGCACATGAAAAGGCAGTCGAGAAAAAATGAAAGACAAACAAGGAACCAGAATGGGGAAAGGGCAGGGCATGCGGCCCTAGCCCACGGGCCTAGAAGCCTGTGGCCATATGCATGTGTGCTCCTCCATAAAAAAATCACAGACCAACCCCCCTTCAATTTCGTTTACAATTATTATAATAGAATATTTATTTAATTTTATTTTTGAATTTAAGATCTCTTTTATGTATATATTAATTAAGTTTAATAATATGCAATAAAATAATTAAACTATTCCATTATAAAATTTAATTTTAAAAATAATATATAATTATTCATATTAAAAATTAATTTATAAAATAAATTTAATATCTAATTATTCCTATGAAAAAATTGTGTTTAATGATACTTTTTTAAAAATCAATAATTATAAAACTTGTTTAAAAGATTTTGACATCCCATTATTAGTTCCTGCCGTAGGGATATAGGGACTATAGTGATCAATAAATAATTGACTTCATATTAGTTTGTCCTTTGACCACAAATATTTCCATCTTATCTATTATTGGAACCACGGAACTGAAAACATCGATTTTATATAAAAAAAGTACCATATTTGTCATGATCTGATTAGACAAGGGATTGGAGATCTTATTGTTAGCTTCGTTATTCCCAATGTTATATATGTTGGCATATCCAAAGTATTTGATCGTATATGGTCTTTTTGAATCATATATTTTGTTATGCATTCGTCGAAGGTGGATTAATGCTAGCATTAATTCAAATGTTTTGTTTATCATTTTATGCTAGGTAAATTTATTGCAATGTTTGATATGCTGGCATATCCAAAGTTTGGCCTTCCAATACATTCTATGGTGTTCGAACTATTGTTACAAAAAATATAATAACTTTTTTGGGATACGTCAAAGACCTGCCACATTGCATTTTTTTCTTAAATGTTTATAGAGAATTTCTGACAGACTTAAATGTTTACCTAACAGGCTTGGTAGACTTCATATTAGTTTTTCCTTTGACCACAAATATTTCCATATTATCTATTGTTGGAACTAGGGAACTGAAAACATCGATTTTTATATAAAAAAGTACCATATTTGTAATGATCTGATTGAAGAAAGGATTGGAGGTCTTATTGTCGGCTTCACTATTCCCAATGTTATATATGTTGGCATATCCAAAGTATTTGATCGTATATGGTATTTTTGAATCATAAATTTTGTTATGCATTCATCGAAGGTGGATTAATGCTAGCATTAATTCAAATGTTTGGTTTAGCATTTTGTGCTAGGTAAATTTATGGCATTGTTTGATATGTTGGCATATCCAAATTTTGGCCTTCCAATACATTCTCTGGTGTTCGAACTATTGTTACAAAAAATATAATAATTTTTTCGGGATACATTAGAGACCTTCCACATTGCATTTTTTTCTTAAATGTTTACAAAGCATTTCTGACAGACTTAAATGTTTACCTAACAGGATTGGTAGTGTTGAATGCTTACTTAACTAGCTTGTTACAATACATTTTCTTCCATTTTTTTAATTTATATGCTTCAACGAAATTGTTGGTTCATTGGTTCATGCTTGTTTTTTGCATCTCCATTGATTTATTATTTGCATGTTGTTGTTGTTCTTGCTTTCCTATTCTTGTTGTTGCAGTTTTCACATTTGGGTTTCTGCGATCGTGATTGGAACTGTGTCATTCCTAGTGGAGTGGTTGTTGCTTTCTTCCTTCTTCGTTGTATGTTTTTTTATTGTTGTTTGATTCGACTTTGCAGAGTTCCTGTCCTACGCCTGTAGTTGGGCCTTTTGGTGCTTCTTAACTGGGTTGTTATTTGTTGCTTGTTCTTGTTTGCCTAGGGTTTGCAATGTTAGGATGTTGCATTTGCAGTTGGATCTCTTGTTACATTTTTTGCAGTGGAGTCTGCATAGAATACTATTAAGATAAAATAACATACTAAAAAATTGCATTCGATGTAAATTGCATCTCTTACGCATTGAACCAGAGTTTGTCAGCCTCAAAATATATTTCATAGCTAGCGATGCTTTTTCCATGGATTATGTGTTACTATGCTTTCATAGTTATGAGAGTAGGTTTTGTTGTGTGAGCGATAAATTTGTTCTCTCCCTTTTATTTTCCTCTTGTAAACTGCATTTCTGGCTCAATAGTTTCTCACCTTTCTATGGTCATTCCAACCGATCGTCCTTCGGTTACATACTTAGCCAGTTTTATGGACGCGGCTTCGCGGACAGGTTCTATCGAACTATGACAAGTCGTTTTCGGTGTATACATCTTTTACCCAGAAATTATGTGCTCTAGAATTCAACCACACACTCCTCAAACTCACAACCGTGCCTCTGCTTGCAATGAGTTTGTCTATTTTGCCTAGCTGTCCATACTTAGTCGACTTTTCAAAGTTTAGCGGGTTGAAGATTTTCCGGGATAAGAAAATTTAAAACCATTTGTTGCTCCCCTCCATCCCCACTACCTTCCGCCCTTCCCAATAGACATTAATTATTCTTTCAAAAGTTAGAACTGGCCAGACAAGTTCAAAAAAATGGGCTTTAATAAATGGAAATATCGAGGACATCCCCCATTAAAATGAATAAACAAGAAAATATTATGGGATCTGGTAATTTCTTTTGCCTACATTTTGAATTTGCAAAAAAAAAAAAAAAAAAAATTATTTTTTGCGCTCTTTTAGTTTTCTTAAAAGCTTCAGCATAGTCCACGAACGTGTCACCCATAGAGGCCTTGACGTCATGTCCCTCTTTAATATTGTGCATATCTTAGATGTTAGATTTGAGAATCTGCTCGGATATGGGAATTGTAATACGTGCTATTAATCACTATTCAACATACATATTCAAAAATATTGGTATTAATAAGCGAAAATATCGAGAACATCTGTCGTTAAAACAAATTTACACAAAATATACGAAAGATCATCCAACGTTTCTTTTAAATAATTATTTCCATTTCTCTCTATCATCAAAGACTTGCGCTTTAGGGTGCCTTCATTCTAATGTTCTTGGTCATGAACATGTAAGACAACTTATAGATGTGATTGAGGCCTAGATGAAAGAAGAGATACTAGTTTTATGTGATGCGAGCTTTGAGTAAAAAAAAAACTCTGTTATACTAGAGAAACTCAGAGAGGAGGAAAAAAAAAGAACAAGTATGCTCTGGTTGGTTTTCTCCCTATGTTCGATTCTTTGGTTGGTTGAAAAGGCTTCCTCGAGATTTGTTTGTTGAAATTATTTGTTTTCTTGCTGGGAGTTGTAATGGATTTTTTGGTTACGTGCAACATGGTTCTTAGTTGAAGTATATAGCTTCTTCCAACAACACAGATTTGGCAAGTGTATCAAATTCTGTAGATCCCAGAAGAATTTTTCTTCCTCGGGGGTGGCACATTTACAGTGACTTGCAAAATGGCTTGTCATGTTCATAAATGACGCGAAATATTACTCCATTTGCGAATGTAACTAGAGGCGGGTAACATAAGATGTATGGGTGGATAAAACGACATATTATCACTACAAAAGTTTATATTTCAAAGTTTTATGAGCTACATGTGGGTCTGGTAACCGACTTGACAGAAATCCATGTTCTTTGTCAAAGTTTGTTCATTTTCCTCTGGATGTAGTTGCTGACTCCACATATTTGGCATCACCTGCGAACATTCTAGACCTTTCTGTGGGCCGCCATAAATACCACCGCTAAGAGGAAAGATATATTTTGATGCGATCTGCAACATTTGATGCACTTGCCAGACCTGTGCTGATGCATTCTACAACATTTGATGCACTTGCCAGACTTGTGATGCTCGAATAAGTTATGTACCTCAACATATTTGGATTTTGCAACTAGGTTGGGCGTTTCTTCCAATTTACTATAATAAAGCAAAGAAGTTCAACATACAAATCTTTAGGTAGGCTTTTCAACCAAACATATGATCGAATACAGGGAGAATACCAGTCATAACATACTTCAATTTTTTTCCCTTTCCATAGCTATTGTGACATAAAACAACTCCCTCCACTTTGAAATCAGCCTGAATCACATTTCTAAGTTGTCTCAGATGTCAAGGCTCAGGAACATTGCAAGAAAAGCACCTTAAACCCAAAGTTTTCAACGATAGAGGGAAATTAATACTTGAAAAAGAATGGAATGTTGAATAACCAGTCATTGCAAACAGGCCATATATGGAAGAGACAAGTTATTCAAAAAACTGGGATAGATGTAGTTGGCAACACTAATTACGTACACAAACCGAAATTGAAATTCAACTCATTTTTTACGAATAAAGGGTTTGAACGTCAAGAAAACTATCAAGAAGCTTCATCAATGTACATATTTTTTATTGGTCGGCGCCAGGCCAAATTGAAATTGTTGTGGAAAATAGCCTTAGATGTATTTTGTAACCCATCTTATTTGAATATAGAATAATTCCGGTTTATTTTTTAATAGTATTTTCCAATCTCTAGTATTTTTTTTAATTTTATTTTGTACCTTCATCCCTTATGTCATTAAACATGGACAAAAAGTTTTTGTTTATGCTGCCCACTCCTTCAATTTAAATAAAGCCTGCTCCATTCGTTGCTTATATTTTACATTTAAGAATAATTTTTCATAAGCCATACTTATGTGGCGTCGACCTTGTATTTAAATAAATAAATTGGAGGACCTATCCTGCTACCATTCTTCGGGTCCCGTAAATATAATGAATTAATGAGTTGCAACAAGGTAGCTCAAGTGTTGATGCAATGTTCATGTTCAGTATGTTGGATATATTGTGGATTCTTCTATTTGATAATATCCGTGCATATATACTAATATCAATACTATTGGAATAAATACAAAAACTTCCTCTTCGGCAAAGCTTAGTCAATTATGTTTGGGTTTGAGGTATTAATAAACTATGTTCCCTGTTCTGTCATATACATCTTGCAGCCAAAGAGATTCTGTGGTCTACAATTTATTCTTTAACTACTGATAACTCACCAGACATTCGAAATTCTTGGCATTAATAAAGGAACGACTGAAGTTGTCTTGATTACTTAAATCACACCAAATTTTGATTACATTTAATTTAATTTAGATATTGATGTTTATGGAGAGCCAATGTTTTATCATGTCATTGCAAGGAATACAAGATGACTATATGATAAGGATTTTATATTGTTGAAACCACAATGCAAATTCATGTTTCTTTTTGCGCTATGTACATCTTGCAGTCAAAATTTTCGTGGTTTCAACGAAATTTGCAAACCGAAGAGCATCCTGCAGATTGGAAGATCATTTGCATTTAAAGCATAAACAATCCATTAATATATATTAGTATGAATACATTTAGAGAAATATGAAAACTTTCTCCATTAATATGTATTAGTATGAATAATATTGAAATAGATATCAAACCTTTCTATTGGCCAATACTTAGCCAGTTATCTGGCCACTAGGCCCTAGGTTTGTGGTACCCAACACCTATGTCCCCTATTATATCATATACATCTTGTAGCCAAATAACTTCAGTGATCTGCAATTTATTCTTTTACTAGTGAGAACCCAACAGGGGTTCAAAAACATTGCCATTAATAAACGAAAAAAAAAGGTTTTTCGACTGTCAGATACTTATCCCTTTTCCCCTTTTCCTTTTCCTGTCCATCACGGCTTTCTGGTTTTATACTTAGTTGTCTTTCTATGATGGGCGGTTGTAGGGTTCGCGTGTTGACTTATCTTCATCTCCATTTGTATCTTCACATGATGAATCCGAAGGACCACTATTCCTTTCCATACCTAGGCAATTTTATGTTCGCGGTTGCCTGGCTGGCGCATACAAACTGACCTTTTCTTCTTCCCGCTTGTTATCGCTTTCTGGATATATACTTATTTGTCTTTCTATGGTATCTGGTTCCATATTTGGTGGGATGACATGTCTTCATCTCCATCTATATCCTCACATGACAGATCTAGCCGACCGTTGTTCCTTTCCATACTTAGCCAATTTTATGGTCGCTGTTGTGGGGTCGACGCTTGCGAACCCGACTGTTTATCATTCCGTTATATACATCTTGCACTCAAAACATATGTGATCTAAAATTCCACCACGGGTTCATCATATACATTAAATTCATTCAAAGTATATGTTGCTTCCTTCCATCCCCAACAACTTCGTGTCCTTCCTGATATACATCAACAATGCTCTTACTAGTGACAACTGGACACAGTGGTACGAAATATACTTCCTTGATATGAAATTTATGCCTTAACTGATGAGAAATCAGCAAGGGTTAGAAATCATTTTCATTAATAATCAAACACTAGATGTTCTTCTGCGAGATACTTAGTCCTTTTTCCCTTGTCTTGTTCCTGTGTATTATCGCTTTTTAGTTATATAATTAGTCACATTTCTATGATCATGGGTTCCAACATTGGCGTGTTGACATATATTCATCTCCATCTATATCCTCGCATGGTGAATTGGACCACCCGTTGTTCCTTTTGATACTTAGTGAATTTTTTGCACGCAGTTGCCCAGTTGGCGCAATTGAACTCTGTTGCTTTTTGTTCTGTGATATACATCTTTCACTCAAAATTTCTATGATCTACAATTACACTACGGACTCCTCCGTCTTTTTTCCATTTTTTTCTTCTCGTGTATTATGGGACTATAAAGTATGTACATGATATTTTATAGAGCATGTATGGATTGCGCATTCCATACCTAGCCACATTTTGGATCATGGGTTCTCGGGCAGGTGGGCTCAAAATTGGGCCTCCATTTTCGTGCCCAACAAATAGCACCCAGAATTTTGCGATATACAAATTGACAATAAGACTTGTGGACTAGATGACTCAACATTGCACTTCTATTGTTCTGTGTCCTCCAAACAACACTCCAAGTTCCATGATATACAAATTGACACACGGAGTCCAGGGCTGGCAGGGTGGAGATTTCCATTGTTTATGGATGGTAATCCATATCAAGTATCTAACAGTATCTACAAAATTATTTTCAATACTAAATTAGCTCTTAGTAGTGATAACTGGACATAGAGGTACGAAATAGTTGGCATCACACCCTCCGCAATATACAAATTAACTACCAGATTCCGAGATCGTCCGCTCTTTTGTGTAACAGATTATGCATTCAAATGTTTGGAGCGATACAATTTGAACTTTGGGGCCTCACATCTTCTGCAGAGACCTTGTCAACCTGTTTAGGATCCTCCTATTGTCGGGTTCATGAAATGTCCAACTATTGGATATTGTTTTGGGTTGGTACCAAGCTTCGTTCTACCATGGTTCACAAATGTTTCAAAGTATCTATCATTTCCTTCCATCTTCACTAACTTCCTCTCGTTCCTAATATAGATTGGTTGTGCTCTTACTAGTGACAACTGAACACAATGGTATGAAAGAGTTGACATCCGACCCTCTGCAATATACAAATTGACTACCGGTTTTACATCTTGTACTTAAAATTTCTGTGATTTACAATTCCATCGTAGAATCCTTAGTCTTTTTTCCCTTTTCTTCTTCTCGTGTATTATGGCTCTCTGGTTATATACTTAGTCACCTTTCTATCATCGCGGGTTCCAGCATTGGCAGGATGACATATCTTTATCACCATCTATATAATCACATGACGAATCCAAACGACCGTTGTTGCTTTCCATATTTACCCAATTGTATGGCCACAGTTGTCAGGTTGGCGATTTCAACCTCTTCTTCTTCTTGTTCTGTGATGTACATCTTTCACTCAAAACTTCTGTGATCTACAATTATACTATGGACTCCTCGAACTCGCAAGCTTCACTCTACCATGGTTCACAAATATTTCAGAGTATTTGTCATTGTCTTCCATCCCCACTAACTTATTTTCCTTCCTAATATACATTGGTTGTGCTCTTACTAGTGACTCTTACTAGTGACAACTGCACACAGTGATACAAAACAATTCGCATCCAGCCCTCCACAATATATAAATTCACTATTGGGTTTCGAGATTGTCCCCTCTTCCATGTTACAGATTATGCATTCAAATGTTTTGATCGATACAATTTGACCGTCAGGGCCTCACGTCTTTTGGGGAGACCTTGTGACCCTATTTTGGATCCTCATGTTCACAGGTTCATGAAATCTCCAATTCTTAGTCACTGTTTCAGGTTCGCACATTCGAACTCTACTTCTTATTGTTCCATGATATACACATTGCACTCAAAATTTCTGTGATTTACAATTCCACCGCGTACTCCTTGGTCCTTTTTCCCTTTTCTTCTCCCCTTGTATTATCACTTTGTGGTTATATACTTAGTAGCCTTTCTATGATCATGGGTTCCAGTGTTGGCGGGTTGACATATCTTTATCTCCATCTATATAATCACACAATGAAGCTGACCGACTGTTGTTTCTTTCCATACTCAGCCAATTTTATGGCCACGATTGCCGGGTTGGCGGTTTCGAACTCTGCTTCTTGTTGCATCATGTACATATTGTACTCAAAACTTCTGTGATCTACAATTCTAGCACAGACTCGTCAAACTCACAAGATTCACTCTACCACGGTTCACAAATGTTTCAAAGTATATTTCACTGCCTTCCATCCCCACTAACTTCTTGTCCTTCCTGATATACATTAGTTATGCTCTTACTAGTCATATACAAATTTCCCTATGGACTGTCCTACCATACCCTCTTCCCTATTACACATATTGCACTTAAAAAGTTCTCAGACATACAATTTGACCCTTGCACCCTCACCTTCAACGATTGTACCTTGTAACCCTATTTTGAAGTTGTTTTTTCTCGTGGATGCGACCTCCGTACTTTCTTACTATGCAATTAGAAACCTTTCATGGTAACAGCTAAGCATGCAGGAACCGTCAACATTGTCATTAATGGGAGAAATTCTCAAGGAGATCTCCCATTATTACACATTAAACCAAGAAGTGGAGAGATTTATTTTGTCCCTTTCGATTGTTCATCTTGAACACGTGTCATCGTGTTGTCCCACTCAAGAAATATATAATGCTTAATCTCTCATTGCAATATCCATTGTTGGATTACTGAGAGGGGGGCGGGGGTGAATCAATAATAGTGCAATTATAATCCTTTTTATCCAAATTGATCCAAGTGTTCCATCAAAGAAGTATTATTATCCAATAATGAGCAATAAGAAAAGAACAATCACAAACATACATAGTACACCAGTGTTTTACATGGAAACCCAAATCGGGAGAAAACCACAGAATGATTTTTCTTATATGTCTTGAAGAATTACATTCATTGGAAGCACCAACTTCCTTTG
>JZKD02S0262180.1:233037-254389 GCA_000966675.3 Picea glauca
TTATTTTAGGGTTAACCCACTTCTAATTTCTCCATTAAATTTATTATTTAAATAATTTATTTTGTATTCACTTTGAATTATAGTACAAACATCACTTCACTTTATTATTTACCTTTTAAAATCCCTTAAACCACTTTGACTACTTTGACCTTTTGGGGCTTCTTGATGACATGTGAGGGTCCTCCAATTTTGTAAGGCCATAACTCTCAAACCATGAGGAGTTATGTGACGTTCCACATACCACCAGAAATGGCATGACATGTACTATCCATACATAATAGTATTTTCTAAAAATATATCATAAATCATACTGTTACCCATCAAACAAACTTGTGTCCATTACCCAAACCTGGGGTCTCCAACTTCTCATGGCCATAACTCTCTAACCATGAGGAGTTATGTGACGTTCTAAATACCATTGGAAATGACATAAAAATAACTATACATCTAGGATAGTTTCCCTGACAAATTCAATGTTCTTCATCTCATTATTCCACAATTAAGCATGGGTTCTCTTACTCCGCAAAGCGTCATCCCATGAGGGATTTCACCATAAGGGGACCACTTTGGAGTTCATCCATATTTACTTCATATCAACCATCAAAAGAAAATAATGAGTCATATTTACATCAAACAATCTTGGGTCCATTACCCAAACCTTTGTGTTGCGGGGATTTCTTCAAGGGTTGACATCAATGACAACCAACCTAACTTCCTGATATACATTAGTTATGCTCTTACTAGTCATATACAAATTTCCCTATGGACTATCCTACCATACCCTCTTCACTGTTACGCGTATTGCACTTAAAAAGTTCTGAGACACGCAATTTGACCCTTGCCCCCTCACCTTCAACGGTTGTACCTTGTAACCCTATTTTGAAGTTGTTTTTTCCCATGCCCACAACCTCCATACTTTCTTACTATGCAATTAGAAACCTTTCATGGTAATAGCTAACCATGCAGGAACTGTCAACATTGTCATTAATGGGCGAAATTCTCGAGGAGATCTCCCATTATTATGCATTAAACCAAGATGTGTGGAGAGTTAGTTTTTCCCTTCCTATTGTTCATCTCGAACACGTGTTGTCGTGTTGGCGCACTCAAGAAATATACAATACTTAATTTCTCATTGCAATATCCGCCATGTTTTCATTTCTATGTATTCAATTACTAGTGTTTAATGTTAACAATGCATCAGGTAACAACCATCCAAATTGTCATTAATGAATGAAAGTCTTGAGGACATCTCCCATTCACATGCTTTGGACCAAGATTTGCACAGGGTTATATTATCCCTTCCAACTTTTCATTTCATTCATCATCTGGAGCAAACAAATGTTCTTTTAGACTTATGGCAGCAGGTTGAATTTTTTTTTGTGGAGATATAGTAAATATCTTCGTACATTAGGGCCAGACTCCCATTATTATGCATTAAACCAAGATGTGCGGAGAGTTATTTTGTCCCTTCCGATTGTTCATCTCAAACATGTGTCATCGTGTTGGCCCACTCAAGAAATATACAATGCTTAATCGCTCATTGCAATATCCACCATGTTTGCATTTCTATGTATTCAATTACTAGTGTTTAATGTTAACAACACATCATCTAACAACTGTCCAAATTGTCATTAATGAACGAAAGTCTCGAGGACATCTCCCATTCACACGCTTTGGACCAATATTTGCGCAGGGTTATATTATCCCTTCCAACTTTTCATTTCATTCATCATCTGGAGCAAACAAATGTTCTTGTAGACTTATGGTAGCAGGTCGACAACAATTTTGTGGAGATACAGTAAATATCTTCGTACATCAGGACTAGAACTTCCAATGGTCCAAGGCATACTTTTACTATTAATCCCATTCCGCCCAAAATGAAGTGATTTGGACCTATGGAATCGCTCGTGTAGGCTGCATCCCTGAGGTCCAAATTTTCATTTCATTCATCATCTGGAGCAAACAAATGTTCTTGTAGAATTATGGAAGCAGGTTGACAACAGTTTTGTGGAGATACAGTAAATATCTTCGTACATCAGGACTAGAAATTCTAGTGGTCCAAGGCATACTTTTACTATTCATCCCATTCCGCCCAGAATGAAGTGATTTGGACCTATGGAATCGCTCATGCAGGCTGCATCCATGAGGTTTTTGACTGTAAGGAGGTGGTCTCTTGGTGCACCAAAAAATATATTCTAGGCCAAATAATTATTCCACTACGCGACCATTCTCTTGTTTCTTTGTCACCTCAGGTCTTCCATGAGATGTTAAAATTGTCGGAGCCAACATTGACGTTCAGAGGACAAGACTACAAGAAGTTTATAGAAAAACATGATAACGGGTTGGACATCTTAGCCTACTTCTTCGAAGACCCGACAACATTCCCTAAAGATATCACAAGGTTGCAGGTAAGTTCCTTTAGAAATCCATTCCAGGAAATTGCTTGGTTGTTTACAAGAATAACAGGACAGGCATCCACGACAAGCATTTCCCATATAATTATTTATATTTTGTATTTCACAGTCAAGGAACAATACATTTTCAATTGGGGGAAGATAATTTACATTGAGCTCTTTTCCTAGTTGTCATGATTCAAAGAATCAAATAAATTTTATATGTCATCCTACTTGATTTTCGCAATAGTGCATTGTTGCCTATTTCCAAAACTTTCTCTTTCCAATAAAATAAACTATGGATTCGACCCAATAACATTCTTGTACGAGGCCCTGTGGAGGCACAAGGACTCCCATTGTTTTTATGAAGTTTTTAATGGCTTTGTCTCAATTTTCAAAGATTTATTGTTAGGAAAGGATGCTCTGCGGATGTATGGCCAGGAAACCAAGTTTTTGAACAGGAAGGACAGACTTGAACAAAAGGAAAATCACAGTGTCCTCATGGTCTTAGGCTCTAAGGAAAATCCTGCTTTCCTTCCATGCCACATCACAGACAAGATGTTTGTTACAGAAATAGTAAGGCAATACAACCATTGGTTGCTTTCTTTCCATGACAATAAAAAAGAATAGTTCATTCCTTTTCCCTGGAAAGTCGGAGACTTCGTGTGTAGAAACATCAACAAGATTGATGAGTTTTCCGCCCATTTCAAGAAATTGAACCTAACGTATGCTGAAAGGATAAAAGGGTTTGAACCTAATGGGATTTTTCAAGAACATTAACTGGCAGTTGGATTTAACAACTATTTTATCCATAGACACCTGACCCAAGACAGGGACAGTGTCGACAACAATCCTAGTTCTGTCGATTGTGATGTAGAGACATTGCATAGCGCGACTAAATTGTACAGACAACATGGAAAAGTATCCGGTGATAAGAGTACCCAGTCCCCTACCAACACTCCCAAGAGAACGACATCATGGAGCATCGCTTTGATGACCCACCCCAGTAAGAAAGAAACCCATAAATATTCAAATGAAGGAGGAGGAAAGAACCCTCCAAGCATAAAAATTGATAGTTCTCACAAAATTCCACTAACAAAGAAGAGAAAAAACAGTGCAAGGCAGGCGGAGGAACCCGAAATTGAAAGTGAACAGCTGTAACTTGAAATTTAAACTGAGAACATGTAGAAAATTGGGTCATCCACGGTGGAAATATCTGAGACCAAATTTTTTGACGAAGATGAATCCTTCATATTCCAGAGAGTTGTTTTTTATAGCCAATCTAAAAGTATGGTCATTGAAAAGAGAGATGTAACAAACAGGAAAGGAAAATATCGCACAGATATTAACTTTAGGAAAATTAGGTCATCCCAAATATCCTCATTTCACCAAGTAACCAGTGAAATTCTTTGTGATTCCATTGGAGGAATTGAGATGGAAAATGCCAATCTGAAAGGTCGCCTCAACGAATTTGAGCAAGCTTTCATTGCAACCCCAAAATTTTCCAGTCCTTTGGAAAAAATCGTGCCTGCTACCACTGCAGTGAAGATGAAAGTATCCTCTACCCTCCTTTCATGCTCTAGAGCTCTTGTAGATAATAACATCAACAAAAGAATGCAACTAGTTACTGAAGCCTGGGAAACATCACAAAATTTAGTTTCCTTTGGAAAGAAGGCAAATGATTTCCTGGAACATTTGGAGGTGAATTTAAAAAAATATTAGTATTTTTGTGAACAGGTGCTGACCCATTTTGCCAACTATGTCGTCAACACATCGGAACTGAAAAGAATACAATGGAAACTCCCCTCCCCAAAGCGGACCAAAAAAGTAAAAACATGCTAGCAAAAGAAAGTTGACAACCTGGAGCTCATTGTCAATTCATGTAAACAATTAATATCAAAAAAGGAAGATTTAAGCCTGATCCAAATGGACTTAGCTAGAATTACCAATAAGGTTCAAGACCCAAACTTAATTCTCAAATCCTTTTCAATGACCAAAGAAGCCTTATAGGAACAAGTTGATATTTTAAAGGGGTTGTCTTTCAAAAAAATTTACGGCAAACTTGAACGTCATCTAGATGAGCACGAGCACTGGGTACTGGAATATGCGACACACACTGAAGATATTGAACAGAGTCTACATAGTATTTCAATGGATCTAAGGAAATTAGAAAACGACCATTACGACATAGAAATTTGGGATGAAATCAGCATGGACCCCATGAAAATCTAGATCGAAGAATGGTTCCAACAGAGAATGGAAAAACTCGTCCAGGAAGGGCAGCAATCGGTCAACAGGACTCCACTGACCATTGACGACAACAACAAAAATGCATCGAATTCATAGTAAGTCTATACTGGCATCTTGTTTTCTTTATCAATCCAGTTTAAGTCTATACTGTCATCTTGTTTTCTTTATCAATCCACTTATGACCTCTTTAAATAGAAAACTGTAACCAAAGACTCATAACTTCTAATTTCTTCTTTTCAGGTCTTCCTCTCTACCGTCATGCACTTCTTCTTTCGACATTCCTAATTCTTGTACTTATTTCTTTTTATGGTCCGCGGGAGCCCCAATCCCAGTCTATATGAAAAACGCATTTAAATTTCCAGAAAGATGTAACACACATTATTAATTTTGGATAAATTCCAAAGAAAACTTATTTGGGAATGCCTTTATTGTATACTAAATTTTGGATGTCCAAGAACCTTTCTTGTTTGTTCCAAAGAAAACTAATTCGGGTCTGCTACATTTATTGTGTCCTATTGTATGCTATTTTTTTTGTCTTGCACGATGTTGTCACTATTCTATTGTATGCTAACTTTTTGGGTGTCCTGGAACCTATAATTTCATAAATTTCAATTTTTCTTGTGTCCAGAAGCCTTTGCTTTCAAGAAAACTAATTCAGGAATGCTAATTTTTTGTGTTTTTGTCCATAAACCTATGTAACAAACGTTATTACTATTATATTGTATGATTTTAAATGTTGATGTAATTTCCAGAGATATGTAACAGACATTATTTATTTTTGATAAATTTCTATAGTCTGAATGTCTGTTTCTCAATTTGTATATCGTAGAACTCTAGATGCTATTTGTAGGGCATGGAACAACAGAGGCCCAATTTTGAGCCCGCCAGCCCAAGAACCCGTGATCCAAAAACTGGCTAAGTATAGAGGTCTGGTACATTTTTTGTGTCCTATTGTATGCTAAATTCTTTGTCTTGCATGACGTTCTTACTATTCTATTGTATGCTAACTTTTTGGGTGTCCAGGATCCTATACTTTGATAAATTTTTATTTTTATTTTGTCCAGAACCCTTTGTTTTAAAGAAAACTAGTTCGAGATTGCTATTTTTTTTGTGTTTTTCTCCATGAATCTATGTAACAGACGTTATTACTATTCTATTGTATGTTTTTAAATGTTGATGTAATTTTCAGAGATATGTAAACATACATTATTTATTTTTTGATAAGTTTCTATAGTCCGCAAGTCTGCTTGTCAATTTGTATATCACGGAACTCTCAGTGCTATTTGTAGGGCACGGAACAATAGAGGCCCAATTTTGAGCCCGTCAGCCCGAGAACCCACTATCCAAAAACGGGCTAAGTATGTAATGAGGGTTCCATGCATGCTCTATAAAATCTCATCCTCATACTTTATAAAAGTACATATTTCATATGTATAAAACTAAATATTTACTTTCTAAAATTTGATAAATTTCAATTTCTTTTGTGTCTAGGATCCCTTGTTTTAAAGATAACTAATTCGGAAATGTTAATTTATTTGTGTTTTTTTCCACGAACCTATGTAACAAACATTACTATTTTTTTTTGTGTTGCTCTCCATGAATGTATGTAAAACGTATGTAAAGAAAACTAATTCGGCAATGCTAAATTTTTTGTGTCCAAGAAAAGCCTTTGTTTTAAAGCAAACTAATTCAGGAATGCTATTTTTTTGTGTTTTTCTCCATGAACCTATGTAATAGACGTTAATGCTATTCTATTGTATGCTTTTAAATGTTCATGTAATTTCCAAAGATATGTAACAAACATCATTAATTTGTGATAAATTTCTATAGTGCGCAACTCTGCTTGTCAATTTGTATATCTCAGAACCGTCGGTGCTATTTGTAGGGAACGGAACATCAAAGGCCAAATTTTGAGCCCGCTAGCTCGAGAACCCACGATCCAAAAACTGGCTAAGTATGGAATGAAGGCTCTGTGCATACTCTATAAAATCTCATCCCCATACTTTATAAAAGTACATATTTTGTATGTATAAAACTAAATATCTACTTTATAAAATTACATATTTGGTAAGTATAATTTATGTTGTCCAGGAACCTATAATTTGATAAATTTCAATTTATTTTGTGTCCAGGAGCCCTTGTTTTAAAGATAACTAATTCGGGGATGCAAATTTCTTTGTGTTTTTTCCCACGAACCTATGTAACAGAGGTTACTACTATTTTTTTATGTTTCTCTCCATGAACGTATGGAAAGAAAACTAATTCGGGAATGCTAAATTTTTGTGTCCAAGAACCTTTTAAATGTTGATATTTTTTTATATATTTCAGGAAGAGATAATTTGGGAATACTATGTTCTACATGCAAACCACATGTATTTCAACTTGCTAGCCACGTGTCTATACTTGGTCGCATTTACTCCCATCCCAACCTGGCAGGGACTACGCTCCCATGCAACACTTGTTAACATTAACAATTCATATCTAATAATACTTTATTAAATATCAATCCATATTTTCGTTAGTAGAATAATTTTTCCATGTGAAATATTTGTCTCATATTTATAAGAACGTCTTAAAAAGGACATATTGTTGACTTGTTTTTGAAATTGTAATCTTTTCATTATTATAACATTATTATTGAATCAAGGTTTATTCCATCTTTGTATTTTAAAGAGATTAAATGTTGACACAATTATAATATTTATAATACATAGTTGTTAAATAGAAAATATAATTATTAATTATTAATGTTGGAAAGTAAATCTGTGTTAAATGTTGGTCTCATTTACTATATTTATCTGAAAATTCTTAGAATACAGACACACACACACACACACACACACACACATATATAGTATCTTGCTTGATTCAGAATAATTTACTAATTGTATTGGGGTGGTTTGCATACTTTTGATGATGAGTTTTTGGGTTGTATTGGGGTGGTTTGCATACTTATGATGATGTGCTTTGAACCCAAACATTCATAAACTAAAGATTATCTTTCTTAATGATAGTGAGATGACACAATAAAAATAAAATAACTCAAACTACATATTTTAGTTTCATCTTTAAGTTACATTCAATCCATGAAAATTGTCTTCTCCATCTCAAGTATCAAAAACACATGTAAAATGGCTCACATATGCCAATTTAATGGATTCTATTAAATTCCATTACTCAAAACAATAAAATAACTTCACCATTGAAATCCTTGTGAAATTCTGAAACTTTTGACTATAAATTCGACCAATTTCCAAACTCACTCAATTTTACGCTCTTTGGCATGCAAAATAATGCATTAAATGTTCATTAATGATAAATTGAGAGAAGATCTTTACAATGACCTCTAATCACGAAACATACCTCATATTCATGGTCCTTGTGAAAAATCATGTAGAATTGATATAAAACACTTGAATTTTGTCAAGGTACCATTTGACATGCTTTATGGTGCAACACCAAACTTGGTTTGTACTTGCATACTTTCATATCATCTTGAAATCTATTCCATGTTTGAGGATATGCTCACCTAGAAATATATTCATAGGCATTTGTGTTTGGTCTCAGGATGTGTGTCAAAGTATTGGGATATGTGCCCATTAAATAGGCCACGATCCTGAAACTGCCTCTCGAATTAGCTGGCATCTATATTGTAAAATTAGAGGTATATCCGAAAAATGTGGAGCACTTGGGTTACTGGTTAAAGACACTCACTAAATTAGCGGAGGTTCCAGGTTCTATTCCATTTCAAATCATATTCGGTGGTTATTTGTTTTAATATATGGTTATATAAACCATATATAATGGCATATGGTCAACATTTGTTACATATGTGGTGTGGTATATTATATATACCATATATAATATTAAAACCGTCAGCATTTATTTGATAGCCCCCTCGTGGACTATAGGTGTTGGTTGCATGACATAGTATATAACTAGGGGATTGAGGCTAGCCCTTGGCCCCTTTCTCCCCCTATATGAAACCTTACATTAAATTAAATAAATTATATGCCATAATATGGTTAAGAACTATTGCATGGCATGTTGGTTGTGGGGATTTTGTTAATACTTTGGAGCTATGGAGGTCATGGGGTCAAACCCTACTGACTCCAAAATTTAACAACACATAAATCATCACTAGCCAATGAGGGGTTTCCACGTGGCAACCTCTCATTGGATATCCAATGCCATGTGTCAATGAACCATTCATGCACTTGGAGGTATGGCTCAGCTATCCAGTGACCTATATGATCTTTTCACGTGGCACCTTTGGGTGTGGCCATGTCACCTTTATGATCATGCCATGTTTCACTACACGAACATGACACATCCTTTTTACCCCTTTGATTTTTGACTTTGACTTGGGTTGACTTAAAATTTGACTTCCCATAACTTTTGCATACAAACTTCAATTGACTTGTCATTTGTGCCATTGTAAATATGAAAATGAGTTCTACCTAATGATGCCATTTTTTAGACGACTTGAGACAGTCAAATTTTGAGCATTTATGGATCCCCTTGGACTTCTATGAGTGTTCTAGATCCTCCTGGACCTATGTGAGTGTTCCTTAGATCGTCCTAGATCACATCTTCCCACTGAAGAACTTTTGGACCTCCAAAATTATATATGTTCAAGAACTTAGTGATGATAAATATAACTCACTCTTGCATCTTACTAAAATGTCCTGATCAGTAACTTAGTGATGAAGCTTCTTCACTCTTCCATCATGTTGATTCTTTTGGAATAATTCTTCATCTTGGGTGATCTATCTGAGGTACTAGATCATTGTACTTTTTTCTAATTCTATGGATTATAGATCTAACACTGGCCTCTGGCACTGTAGCTAATATTATATATAGCTCCAGTTTTGGCTCATAGATTCTCTGACAACAAAATTCTTGTTCATTGAATCTCTGCAATACCTAGGCCATGTATTTCAAAATCCACTCCCATCTCCTTCTACAGTAGATATTCTAACTCAACCAATATGAAGCCAAGTCGAAATTTGATCTATTCCTTTCCCATTTGGACTCTTTTTTCTTATATTGCTTGATGTGTCTGTAGAATTCCCTAAATGAATACTATGTCCATTGTTGCTTCTTCCTTGAAAAACAATTAT
Organism: Picea glauca; assembly: GCA_000966675.3. NCBI lineage: Eukaryota > Viridiplantae > Streptophyta > Pinopsida > Pinales > Pinaceae > Picea > Picea glauca. The sequence continues at coordinate 242,804 of JZKD02S0262180.1, forward strand.
TCTTTTACTGTTATCATTTGTACCTGATTGCTTATGTTCAAGTTATACATCTTCATGAACATGACATAGTATTTAAATATTCTTATAGCATGCACCTCTATGTGTATCTAATTTCTTGAAGTGGATTACTTCTCCTTTACCATCTCTAGAAAGTTTCGCACTACTTCGATGTTCTTTCTGTTCCTGAACTACATGCTCCAACTGCTTTCATACTTTTGTTCTTTTACTTTTAGTTCTTTAGAATCGAGAATGTTATCCATATGTATCCCTTTATCTGATCAAAAGACAATATGATTGTCCATATCGTTGTCTAAAGGCTTTAAAATATTTACAACGAGATTCCTCTCACTGTAAAACAATATGTATATAGGTGGTTATATAGAAATCTCTTTAACGAGATTCCTCTCACTCCATAACAAAGTGTAAGGTGTAAGGTGGCTATATATAAATCTCTAACGAGATTCCTCTCACTCTTTACATCATATAAGGTGGCAATATAGAAACTGTCTTTACAAAATTCCTCTCACTCATACAAGGTGGCAATATACAAATTTATAGAGTCCCTCTCACCCTTATAATTTACAATGATTGACTTGCAATCCTTATAATAGACTTTAGGATATTTACACATATGCATATTATATTTACAAATATACATATTTAAATTTTTTTTAAAGATGGTTTACTTATGGACTCATTCTCCCCAGTGTACTGGGAGGAGTCTTGTAGCTTCCAACCTCTGACAATGCCTCTAACAATTATGTTGAATCTGACATTGAATTTGATGCTGAATCAGATGTCGAATCCAACCATTGGACCAAACTATCGGTCTTCATAGTAACATGTAGAACCTCTCCTTGTGAATACCAAGCACTATTCCCATTTATGGAGTAGTTTCCCTTCAACACACAAGTATTCAACCATTCTAGAATGTGACTGCCTAACCGTCATCGTAAAATACTGCAACCAAGAATAGGTTTACCTTTAAGTATGGAACATACAACATATGTTTGATTCCCAGAAATCCTCCCGACTCCATTTGGAATCTTACATATCCATACCCTCTTATTTCTTTTCTAGTGTTGGTACCAGATCCCACAAATCAATATGTGTCGAACTCTAAGAAAGTAAAAGATATTGATCTTATCCCAGTCATGTGGTGAGATGCACCACTATCCACGAACCATTCTTCAATGTCTTCATATATCACTTTTCCAAGACCAACCATCAAGAATTATTATTTCCCAAGCCTTTCAGTAAGACCATTCACTTCATCTGGAGATGTTTCTTGTGGTATTGCAATTGTCTTCACATATTTCTTGTTCTACTTCAAACATAAGTGTAGGTAAAGTGTCAAACACTTCTCAATATGATGTCCACTCTTACCATAATAAGAGTAGAGTGTCTTGTTCCACAATCCATTCTTATCATTCCTTGTTTTCCTCTGGCTTGAGAAATGATCTTCCTTCTTCTTAGAGGTATTTACTTTCACCAAATGTATTCTCATATACTTCTCCACATCATGGTTTCTAGTTCCATGGGAAGCACGTGGATAACTAGACCATTCACCAGTAGAAGAAGACTGCATTCCTTCTCCTATAGCATGCACATCTTCCCCTGAAGATGACTTGCACATTTTACTCTTCTCTAGACTAGAAGGTAAGGCCAATTGCTTATGTAGGTTTTTATGAGGTTATATTTTCTTCAACTACCCTCAAGCACTCTCCATCTTGATGGGAATATGAAGAGTTTTCTTTCTCAATCGCGTTCTTTGAGGGAGATAGTGCAAGAGAGACTATCTCATTCTCTATTTTTCCAACTTTACTAATTGATGATACCGTATGAAACTTTCTCTCTAGTTCATGAAAAGTAATATTGTGGAAATATTCATGACATAAAAGTTGATCTTGTAGCCTTTTCTTGTCTTCCTCAAGATCTTACAACTACATTATTAAATCATAATTCTCTCTTTGGATTTTCCGACTAATGTTCTTCTACAATATTAATTTCACAATAAATTTACTCATCTTGTTTTCTTGAAAAGAGCCTTCAATATATTCACCAACTGAACTCTTAGATATCATCACAACAAAAACTTGCAATGCACACCAAAATTATATCTGATACCAAATTGATCCGAAAATTCTTAGACACCACTTATTTCTTTACATATATACATGCAATATCTAACTTGATCTAAAATAATTTACTGATCGTATTGGGGTGGTTTGTAGAATTTTGATGATGTGCTTTGAACCCAAAAACTCACAAATTGAATATTAGCTTGCTTAATGATAGTGATATGACACAACAAAAAATAAAAGAACTCAAATTACATATTTTTGTTTCATCTTTAAGTTCCATTCAATCCAATGAAAACTGCCTTCTCCATCTCAAGTATCAAAAACACCTGTAAAAAGACTCACATATGCCAATTTAATGGATTCTATTAAGTTTCGTTATTCAAAATAGGGAACTAACTTCATCATTGAAATCCTTGCAAAATTAGGAAACTTTTGACTATAAAGTTGACCAATTTCCAAACTAGCTCAAATTTACGCTCTTTGGCATGAAAAACAATGCATTAAATGCCCATTAATGAAAAATTGAGAGAGAATATTTAAAAATGAACTCAAATCACAAAATATACCTCATATTCATGATCCTTGCAAAAAATCATGCAAAATTGACATAAAACACTTGAAATTCCGTCAAGGTACCATGCGGCACATTTTATGGTGCAACACCAAACTTAGCTTGTACTTGCACGTATTTCCATACCATCTCGTGATATATACCCTGTCTCTGGATTCGTGCACCTTCAAAATATGTGCATAGGGATGTGTTTTGTACCTTGGGATGTGTGTTAGAGTATTTGGATCCATTCCCATTAAATATGCCACGATCCTTAAACTGCCTCCCGAATGAGCTAGCAACTTTATTCTAAAATTAGAGGTATCTCTGACAAATATGGAGCATTTGGATTAGTGGTTAAAACCACCCATTAAATTTGCAGAGTTTCTAGGTTCTATTCTATTCCAAAGCATATTCAGTGGTTATTTGTTTTAATATATGTTTATATAAACCATATATAATGGTATATGGTTAGCATTTGTTACATGTGTAGTATGGTATATTATATATACCATATATATTATTAAACCCATCAACATTTATTTGATAGCTCCCTCATAGACTATAGGTATTGGTTGCATGCCATAGTATAAAAACAGGGGCTGGGGGCTAGCCCTTGGCCCCTTTCTTCCCCTATCTGAAACCTTTCATTAGTTTAAATAAATTATATGCCATAATATAGATAAGAACTATTGCATGGCATGCTGGTTGTGGGGAGTTTTTAAGATTTTAGAGCTATGGAGGTCATGGGGTTGAACCCTATTGACTCCAAAATTTTACAACACATAAACCATCATTGGCCAATGAGGGGCTTCCACCTGGAAACCTCTCATTGGTTATCCAATGCCACGTGTCAATGAACCATTCGTCCACTTGGAGGTACAACTTAACCGTCTAGTCACCTGTACGATCAATTCACGTGGAACCTTGGGGTGTGGTCATGTGACCTGTATGGTCATTCCACGTGTCACTATATGGTCATGAAACGTGTCTTTTTTACCCCTTTGACTTTTGACTTTGACCTAGGTTGACTTGAACTTTGACTACCCATTACTTTTGCATACAAAATTTGTTTGACTTGTTGTTTGCACCGCTGGAATGATAGCGTCGATCTCTATGAAATAATGTCATTTTTAGAATATCTGAGATGGTAAAATGTTGAGAATTTATGGATCCCCTAAGACCTCTATGAGCGTTCCATAGATCCTCCTAGGTCATATATGGAACATGTGAAAAAAAATTAAGTTTTAATTATCAAAGGGTTTTGGTAAAAGGATATACATGGTCATGTTTTCATTATTTAATTGTAATTAGAAGTTGATAGATCCAAGTGGATATCGGTGGTCACCCACCTATTCCACTAGATCAAATTATAGTTTTCATCTTGGCAGTTTTTCTATAGTTTTTTGGGTCCCAAATTTTTGAGGCTATTTTGAGACCCCAAACGATGTTTTTTTGACTTGGAAACACTCTATAAATCCCTATTGGAATGTATTGGGCCATTTCGAATATTTACTCCTCGACTAGACCTTTTCAACGGGGTATTGAGTGCCCTAAACGAAGATCATATGCAAAAGTTGCACCCTCGATAAGTTGGTGTATCAACTATCCCCATCAGGGGCCACAAAACTTTTGGCGTTTCATCTTCCGGGGTTAGGGTTTTCGATGTTTAGGTTTTTCTCATTTACGCTTTATGTTAAAATGGACTTTGGGACCTCATTGTAATCAACTCCTTATAAATGAGCATAGTCAACACATCTCTCTTTAGAGATAAGCTACCACCATTCTAGATAGCTTGTGTTCTTTGCATTTTACAATCTTTTGTATTCTAGATAGTCATTAATAAAATCAGAGTTTTAATGTATTACTATAATCCTCTCCATATCTTTATGTATCTCCTTGTTACATATCTTTTATATTATTCCTTCATATTTTTCTCAAAATAATATGGATTAGTTCTATTATAGGATTATGCTCCTTGTCGTTCTTAGTGCATGTCTATGACGAGGTCGGGGTATATAGAGCTATGTCTAGATCTTGTTTCTCTCAACGAAAAACTATCTCACCCACCCAAACAACTTCCCATGGTGGAAGAAAAGAGGGATTATGGAGTAGGAGATCCTATCAACTTGTTGCTCGAGGAATCCCTTGCGCGATAGATGAACGAAATGATGGACAATTTCACCCAGATACTTCGACGATTTCAAACAACAACGAAGACACCTTCAACTAGCAGACAATTCAAAGGTGCGATGCCCTTCAAGGTACAAGTTAACTTTGATATTACTTTCTTTGAAGACCAGATAGATGTCGATTCTTTGAAAAATGGTTAAGCCTGCTAGAGGGTTATTTCTTTGTCCAAAATTTTTCCAGTAGTGAAAAAATCACCTTCGTGCTACTTAAGGCCCTTCCCCATGTCAGATATTGGTGGGAGACTTACTGTGAGCAACACGTCGAGGATGAGTCTGCAACTTTTGGGCCAGGACCCACTTGGTAAGATTTTGTTGATTCCCTCAAGGAACAATATTATCCTATTGGAAACTACGACGAACAATACACGAGAAGGACCACATTGCATCAAGAGAGGGTCCAAATAGTGTCTGATTTCACAAATACCTTCCATACCATACGCACCAAGCTGGGTATCAAAGAATCCAAGCAACATCTAGTTCTAAAATATCGTGGGGCTCTGCACAAGTACATCCAAGATGAAATAGAGTTTATGGACATCTCGTCATTGGGAGCCACTTATCAACATGTTGTCAAAATTGAGTAGAAATTTAAGCAGCATAACAAGCGAGAGTTCATGTTTGTAAATATTAAATAGATGAAGTATGGTAAGGGTGGCCCTATCTCCCATGAAAAAGGGTAGAGCAAGGATGACCATTCCCAAAACAACCAATCCAAGCCACAAGCAAACAAGGGTAATGGGAATTCGAAGAAGGATACTCGAAAGTGGTGCGAGTTCCAAAAAATCCCTTAGCACAATATTGATGAATGTCACTCCAAAAAATCATTATTGGCTAAGATGAAAGCCTCAATATTGGATTCTGACTTAGAATCTAATTCAGAACCGGAAAATGGAAAACAAATCATTGGCATAGAACCTAGTGTCACCATCTCTACCATAAAATAACAACCGGGAGAACCAGAGGAGCCTGCAGAAGGGGAGTGCCTATTCCACTCTCAAATGTGGGTGAAGGGTACCCCACTCCATTTCATTGTTTATAGTGGTAGTCATAAGAACCTAATATCAGTCGAGGTCATCAAGAGGTTCAATCTGAAAAAAAACGCCACATACTTATCCATACACCATTAGTTGGCTCAGCAAGGGGCGAGACATCTGTGTCAACAACCAATGTCTCCTTCACTATGACATCAAACCCTTCAAAGATGAGTTAGTGTGTGATGTTTCCCCTCTTGAAGTTTGTAATTTTTTTTTTCAAAAACCATATATGTGGAAGCATCATGTTGTTTATGAATCTAAGCACTATAGTTTCATTATAACTTTGGGAGATCAACTCTATAGGGTACCAGAGTAAATCCCAACTACTGCGGTCTCTTTGATCTCCACAAATAAGTACAGAAAGGTGTTATCTCAAAATGGGAGACTTGTCCTCTTTATTGTTTGGTCAGAAGATGAAGAGAAGGTCATTGCAACTGCCAAAACCTTTTCATGAGGTCTCTCTACACAATAACAATGGGTGGAAAAGATAGTAGAAGAACAAGAAAAATATTTTCATTGCCTACTAGGGTGCATGTACACTATCAAGTAAATAAATCAATTGATTTGACACTTTGTCCTCCTCTACCTAACAACCCCATGTACAGACATTATATTATGGAGAATGAATAAATCAAATGCCAAATCCAAGAGATAAATATGAAGGGTCACATCAGACCAAGCTCCTCACCTCGTGGGAGCCTAATTGTTCTGGTACAGAAGAAGGATGGGACATGGAAACTTTGTATTTATTACAGATCCCTAAACAAGATCAAAGTCAAGTGTCAATACCCAATCACCTGGATTAATGATCTTCGTAATCAGTCCAAGGGATCCAAGTTCTTTAGTAAGATTGATTTTAATTCAATCTACCACCAGGTGTCGATTGAGAAAAATGAAATATGGAAGACAACCTTTAATTCTAAAGAAGGTCTCTTCGAGTGGTTAGTCATGCTTTTCAGATTGACTAATCCCTCAACCACATTCATACGAATGATGGATGACATATTGTGGCCATTCACAAAATCCTTTATGGTCGTATATCTGGATGTCATCCTCATCTTCAACAAAACTTGGGAGGAACATTTGAACCATATTCAACAGGCCTTGGGAACCCTACAACATCACAAGTTATATGTCAATTTGGAGAAGTGTTCCTTCAACATGTAGAGAATCCAATGTTTTGGATACATCGTGGATGATCATGGTGTGCATGTGGATCCATCCAAGGTCCAAGTCATCCACGATTGGTTGGCCTTGACGACAATGACCAATATCCACAGCTTCTTGGGCCTCTCCAAATTCTATTGTCGTCTTGTGTTAGGGTTCTCTTATATCACCTGGGCCCTACACCAGGTGACCAAGGGTGGAATAAAGGCCAATTTTGTGTGGGTTGTGTCCCTATAGAAGAAATTTGAGGATTTGAAATTCTGCCTCTGCTCAACACCAATCCTTATATTTCCAGACCTACAACAACCATTTGAGATTGAGACAAATGCTTCAGATTATGCTATCGGTGAAATCCTCACTCAGCATGGGCATCCAATAGCCTATCACAGTGAAACACTATCTAATGTTCTTTGTAGATACCCCATGTACAATAAATATATGTACTCCATTGTGTAGGAATGTTGACAGTGGAAGCATTACTTCTTTGGGAATGATACGATCATCCACACTGATCACATGTTGTAACATCCCCGACCACCAATCTTTGCTGGGTAGCACTACTTAACGACTGAATCGTTTCATTCAATTCTCTGATACCATCTTGTAATGTCCCTAACCACCAACCCCTACTGGGTAGCACTACTTAATGACTGAATCCTTTAATTCACTACTCTGATACCATCTTGTAACATTCTAAGCCCCCAAGCCAGGCAACATCATTGTGGACGTCTTTCTTAGCTTAACAGTTACAATACTTTGTTCATGCCACTTATTCATTCAGAAATAATACTAAACATTATGTCTCTATAAACACATAGACGACATTCTAACCGTACATAAAATAATGTAGAATTAACCATAAAAGCATACATGTAGTAATCCAGACAAGACCATAGATGTAACAACATATATAAATACATATAATGTGAATGAACAAGGGAAATGAACACTTATATTTTAATTGAGATCCACCAACTACATGCAGACCTTCCATGAACCTCCCAGCCTTAGACCAAGCTGCTCATCATGCTCAGTAGTGGGGCACCCCCGAGCTAGGACTAAGGTCCACCCAGGGAAAGGGAATCCTAGACTAGGTTGAGGTTATAGGAGACTGCACAGTGAAACTGGAAGGATTCTCTCCAAGATACTTCTTACGCCCACTACTCACAGACTCTCAGTCCCCACATGCATGTTCCACCTCGGGAATATGCACCTTCACTATTCCATAGTTCATCAACTACTCCACTTCCCTTTCAGGGTCTCGACAACAAGTCGGATTAGGAATTCTTAGAGCTATGTAGCTGGTGCTGGACACTCTCTAGGAGAAAATCACTTCTCAACAAACTCTCTCACTTGGAGAGAGCTTCTCACAAGCCTAACAACCTGCCTCTTCAAGCAAGGGCCTGACAACCCGCTTCTTCAACTAGCATCAACTCAGTTCCAACAAGGTGAGGACAACATCAAAGGTTCAATATAGCTCAGGGGATGGAAGCAACCACAATTCGGTAAGGCACAACACAGTTTTGGCAAGTACAAATATGTCGAGCTTCACAAGAAAACACAAGTCGGCTTCCCCATTTACTGGTTTCAGAGGTGCATCCAAGATGCAGATGTCCATGATGGAGGCCCGACAAGTTAGGTGAACGATGGGGAATGGGGAGTGAATCCCCCCAATGAGCTGACTCTCCAGCTTTAACTGCATGCGTCCATGTTGAAAATTGTCTTCCTTGAGCTGCATGCACTTCATTTATCATTCGTTCCCTTTCCCAGGAACTTAGGATAATTGGGTTTATTTTCCCCCACTTTAATATTTTCATTTTTCAGGAATATATTATAATATTCCCTTGGGTTAATCCCTCTAGCTTAGTTGAGTCCCCAAGGTGTAGGATAGTTGGTGATAGAGTGTACTGTTAAGGCACTCCATGATGTTAAATTCACCGGTTCAAAACCTGCGAGGACAAAAAATCCAGCCATGTTAAGGGCTGGTGAGGCTTAGGTCGGGTGTGATCCCTGGGTGATTTTGACGGCTTAGATGCCCATGAGTCATAGTTTCTTAGCCACAGGTTAGTCCCACATGTCACAGACAAACTAAAAAACAAAAAAAAAACCCTCTAACTTAGCCCCTCTTTCCTAACCTCTCAGTCCCATCCCTTTCCCTACCTAGTGAAGCTTCGTCCCCCATCCCTCTTTATTCGTGGTTGATCTGAATGCAATGATGGATAATTTTATTAATGATATGCATAATTACATATACAAAAAATCAGGCTTATTGGCATTAACATCTGATATCTTTAGCCTATAACACATAATCCTACTAGCTTATCAACATTTGGCTCACCATCCTACAATCATCAATACATTTCATAGGGGCTCGCCCTAGGGTATTACAATCCCCTCCCCTTATTTTTGCATTGTCCTCAGTGCAACTCATTTACATAATATTAACAATATTTTCAAAATATTCAAAAATATGTGGGTACTCTGCTCGCATAGCAACCTCATGCTCCCATGTCACGTCCTCAGGACCCTACCAGGTCCATTGGACCTTTACAAGCCCTATGGCTCGATTTCGGAGCTACTTTCTCTTCCTATCCAATATGCGCACCAGATGCACTTGCAAGGCGCCTTCTCACTCTACCTGAATCACATTCCAATCAATCACATGATTAGGATCAGGTATATACTTCTTGAACAATGAAAAATGAAATACATTATGAATAGTCATGGATGCAAGAAATGCAAGCATATAAGAAACAAGTCCAATCCTTTCTAGGATTTCAAATGGTCCACAATATATGGCTGCCAACTTGGAACCGTTTCCTAGCTTCAGGGAACTTCTGTTGGATTTTACTTTCAAGAAAACATGATCACCCACTTTAAACTCCCTGTGGTTTCTATTCTTATCGGCGTAACTTTTCTTCCTGTCTTGGGCATCCTTCAAATTCTTCTTAATATTCATCATTTTATCTTCCATTTCCTTGATCAACTCTAGCCCAAACACTTCCCTATCGGCTGGGTTATCCCAACTTATTGGGGTGATGCACTTTCTGCCATAAAGTGCTTCAAATGGGATCATCTTTAGTGATGCTTGATACCCATTGTTGTAAGCAAATTCTACCAAGTGTAGATAATCCTCCCATTTAGATGGTTTGTACATCACATAAATTCTTAACATATCTTCTATCACTTAATTCACCCTCTCTGTCTTCCCATCAGACTCAGGATGATAAGCAGTGATGAAGTTCTGATTTGTTCCAAACCCTTTGAATAACCCCTTCCAGAACTTTGAGGTAAATTTTGGGTCTATGTCAGACACAATTGTCTTGGTTATTCCATGCAATTGTGCTACTTCCCTCATATAGATATCAACAACTACTTCAATCAACAATTGTCTTGGGTATGCCATGCAATTTTGCTACTTCCCTCATATAGTTTTCAATGGAATAAAATGGGCAGCTTTAGTAAGCTTATCCACCACCACCATGATGGAATCATATTTCTTATTTGTTCTGGGTAACCCTGTGATGAAATGGGTAATGGAATCATATTGCTTATTTTTTCTGGGTAATCCATTGTCACCACTTCCCACTTCCACTCAGGAATGGGTAATGGCTGTAGAAAACTCGCTGGGTGTCTATGCTCAGCCTTTACGCTTTGACATTATAAGAATTTAACTATGTATTCAACAATCTCCTGCTTCATGCCTGGCTAATAATATTGGCTCTTGACTGCTGAAACTATTTTCTGATATCCTAGGTGTCCTGCATAAAGCACATTATACATCTCTTTTAAAATTACTCTCCTCAATTATGGAGAATTGGGTACATAGAATTTGTTTTTGTGCCGAAGGATTCCATCAATTCCCAATTCATAATCCTCAACCTTCTGTTGCAATTTTGTTACTAATTCCATGTACTACAAATTTTAATTTGCAGCCTCGAAGATCATGCCTTGAATATCTGTCTGATACATGTTGATGGTTGTAGCATGGAGTTCATGCACTCTCCTGCTGAGTGGATTAGCGACTTTGTTCTCCTTTCCTTTGATGTGCTTGATATCAAAGTCATTCTCATAGAGGAATTCCAACTACCTACTCTGCCTAGCATTCAGAGTTGGTTGATCAAATAGATACTTCAGACTATGATGGTATGTCCCGAGTTCAAGCCTATTTCCCATGAGGTAATGTCTCCATTTCTTTAGAGAGTGTACAATTGATTATGTTGGAGCCGCCTTTCTCAACTGGTTTAAATCTAATTCTTAAAATCAAAGGTTGGCCATTAAGTTGTCTTTTACTTCGTGACCTTTACCCACTCAAAATCTTAGTAGTCCTGATTTGCGAAGTGGCGATGGTCGTTGTATGTTAAGCCCTAATATTGGCTCATTACCCATTAATTGGGGCATATTATATTAGTAATGTCATTTTATTTATGTCAGATTTAGGCCCTTAGTTGTAATTTATATTAGTAATGTTATTTTATTTATGTCGACTTTAGGCCATTAGTTGTAATTATACCTCCTAGTCTCCTATATATACCAAGGAGACATTTTCATTTTGAATC